>JAVSBS010022144.1:0-16785 GCA_033124195.1 Coracias cyanogaster
AGGCCAGGACAACACATAAAGTACATGTACACACAAAATAAAACACAAGGCACAGAAAGCATAAACACAAAGCAGACAACAAGAACAAACCTGTATAAAAGATGCAAATGGACTTTCACATACAAAAGGCAAGAATCTTAAACAACTTGAAATTAGATCAAAAAATGTCTTTTATAAATATTTCATACTTTTTGGCAGACATCCCTGGCTACTTTTATGCACTTAAAACACAAATTCCACCTTACATTGCACCTTAGCACGCAAAATTGACACTAGTCGTTTGATTAGATGATTTAATCCAATACCAATTAGCATCATTGAATGCAGCCTTCAGTTATTCCATGTATCTACTAAACAACTTCTGAAATGAGCTCTCTCTTTAGGACTCATAAGCAACAAAGCTATGTTTACTATATAAAATTGTTGTATCAACTCTATCACTGCAAGCCTCAGTAAACAGAAGGTCAGATGAATTTCTTCTTCTTACTGATACAAAATACATAATACTGGGTAATTTTTACTTATTTTACAACCTTTCTTTCAATCAGAAAGTTCTTTTTTTCTTTATCTTCCTTTCTTTTGCATTCAGCTCTTTGCCTGCTGATCACAGTAATAACAGCCCACCACAGCAGCCACCTTGCTGGCAGCAGAACTGTGTGACAGCTACATAATTACTGTTTCAAAAGGGAAAGGAGTATTGAATTTCAGCCCTTCAGTCTTTCCTTACTTCCACAGGCAACTGCCATTGACTGTCATGCAAGGGTCCAAAACCACTACAGTGCCTGCGGCTTCTCAGGTGGGTGACTGCCCGGGATGCATTACAAGTGGCACCTCTTTTTACACAAGTTAAAGACCAAATGAACAGTGAGATGGAACTGAGGCCTTGCTCATTCCTACTCCTTCCTGAGAAGGTCCCGGAGATCTGTTTAAACATAAGACAGTGATCCTGTTGTGTTCTAAGAGAGCATATGCTTGGCCATAATTTCCTTTCTAAATTTCTAGCTGAAGTAAAATCTACCAATGAAATCCCCGAAAGAACCCCATTTATACCATACAGTGTGTGATATTTGCAGCAGAATCATAAGTTAAAACAAATCCATATTTTGCTATTAAACCAGATAATGGCTTTCAATTCACACTAATTCCCAAATATTTTTGCACATTTTTCTGTCATTCTAATTTTAATGGTGATAGGCCAAATGGTGATAGGCTAAATCAACATGCTTTGTAAAACAGAGGGAAAAAGCACAGAGAGAATCAATGAGGTCATGTTTACAGCAGTTGCTGAACAGGTACCATCTACTGTGCCTTGCTTAATATCATCTGTTATTCACACTGGCTTTACAAGGATTAGGACTTCAAACTTGCTGACTGAGTTTACCCTTCAGATTCTACACTTATGCAGAGACAGAACTTCACTAATAATGTAAGTAAATTTTGTAGTAGAAAGCTGGGGGGGGGGGGGGGGGGATAAGAGAAAGAAGAAAAAAAAAAAGAGAAAGGGGTAGAAATTGGAACTGTAGCTGCTTTAATCTCTCTCCTTTGGAACATCACTGTATAAATGAATTCTACCAGAAATTGCCTCAAAGCTGCTGTTCCTTCCACAGATACATACATCATTTAAAATCCTAGGAGTGACAAAACATAAAATTGAAATTAAATTTATAACATGCAGCAAGATCTGCAAATCTGTACCATTCTGTTATGCAACGCCCTTAGTTTTTCTACAGGTTATTTACTGCATGTACAGTTAAGAAATATGTACAATTTCTTTTGAAGTGGCGTAGTAAAGACAACAAAGTACATGGACTGTAATTAAGATGCTGGGACAGGTATCCTGAAAGATAAAGATTTCAATTTAAAAATTATAACTATATATGGATCATCTGTGTTATGTGCCCTTTAAAATGTGTTACATAGATCATAATTTCTAAACCTGAAATTTTCAACAGAAATGCTAGCTTCAACTCTTTCATACCTCTGAATTAATCTTTCATAACTGCTACATTAGTCTAGCTAGAGACAGAATATCCTGCTGAATATTTAATTGCAGCTGAGTTCAAAGCCTAGCTCATGAGCAAAATTATGCTGCTGATGTTTCATATATATCTAGTCCCAAGTGATAGTGCAAGATGTTGCAAGATATACCTGTAAAAAAGTGTAACGAAGTAGCTACACACTACAGTAGTATATTGTGTTTCAGTAAAAAAACCCTATTCCTTGTATTAAAATAAGCTCATGAAAACTGTTCTGTACTTCTTAGCTTTTCTTACAGCTAATAGACTTATAGCTATTCTTACATCTGATAATCTACATTAATATACATGGTTTTCTCTTGTTTATATCCTTAAAGACATTATTACCTATAAACAGCTTTTCAATTTACTGATGATACTAAGGGTGCCATCTACTTGTATCTCATGGTCAATATTTGCAAATAACCATCCTACCCACCATCACCATCCATGCTTATGACTATTCACATGAACATGCATCTTAACTTTAGAAATACCAAGGACGTCCAACCTCAGCAAAGTCAGTAGCATCCAGGGCCACCATAAATCATTATGTTTATGTAAGTGCCTAAAACCAAAATTATACATTCAGATAAAACATTCAGTATTCTGGTGTACATGAACTCGTTTACCCCAAATTACCAAAATTATGTTTATTAATGAGGGTTGGGAATGATTAATTAGGTCGGTTGTCTTGACTGCTCTAGGAACAAAGGAAACCCATTAGTATCAGAGTCCAGCTGGCGGCAGCTCACTAAGGAGCCCTTCTGGCAGCAGTGGCAGAGAGGTGTGGTGAAGAGAAGAAAGCACGTTTAGCTGCTAAAGAACACAATAAACCATTGTGGTACAAAATAGCAAAGTGTGATGCAAGCTGCAAAACCTGATCTGAATTAACAGGAACATGTAGTGACACAGGAGGAGAGTTAATAAAGAAATAAAAGGGTAAGGCATAGACTGACACAATGGATTTTGGGAATATATATCTATCATTAGCATAACAAAGGCTTATATAAGTGAAGGATAAATCAATCCCTTAAGGACTGTTATCTCCTGTCCTGATGTGCTTTGCACGTTTAAGTTCTTTCTATGTGTATGAATGATTTGCAGCATTAATAAATATCACTACTCTTATCTGTGACAGCTGAATTTCATTCTAACTCCATAGTTAAGGGGAAAGTAATTTAGATTAAAAGCAAACTACCTTAAGAACGTAGAGTTATGCAAGTCAAACCTAAAATGATAATCATGATTCTTCACATTAATAATTTTGAGCTATGAATAGGGGTCCCTTGTTCCCTCATACAGATGACATTTTATAGCATACACACATTCCTTACACAGTTAAGCTAGCCATGTATCATGTGAAGAGCAGACTATCCTCCATATAGTGTTGCTACTACTAGGACAGATTTATAGGTATCTTAATTCTACAGACAAACCACTACATATTATCACCTTGTATTTAAGTACTCAAATTCTTCCATTTTAACCATGTGAAAAAGTAGTCACAAAAATAAATGCTTTTCCTGTGCTTATTTTTTCTATAACTCTTAAAGTGCTTCCCAAAGGTCCCGAGACATCAATAACTTAAATTTACAGCTGGCCTTTGCAGAGGTCCTATGGTCCTGAAAATCTCAGCCTGCAGTGCCTGAGCTAGAAAATACTCCTTCTCTCTCAGGCACATAATGCTCTCTGAAGCTCTGTTGCCAAGAGAGAACACCACATTCACAGACATACGTACACCCCATATGGTGATCCTCTCTTCCCATGCTCAGGTATCAGAAAGGAAACAGGAGATGGACGTGGACTCCTGCGGCACTTCTGCATCCTGCCCTGCTCTCAGTATCAGCATAAAAGAGCTCCAGGGCTCCGTGTATTTGCTCAGACTCACTGAAGCTAGTGTATCTCACATAAATCCTGATGTTGCCGCCTTGGGGTTATTTTCAGGCAGCTTAAATTCCAATTAGCCTAAAATTTCCATTGAGTACGTGCTTGAGAAAGCCCACAGCCAGACAATAGGACACAGAAGACACAGTGAATTTTGAGTGGAACTAGGTGATGTGAAAATGGTCCTTTTTGTTTGTTTGTTTTTAGATGCATACTCATTTTGGACACTAATAGAGACAATTGTCTGCTTGCTCCCTTGAGTATATGGGGAAGCACTGTGAAAATAACTGGTGGTGAGGACTTCCTGGAGTCACAGCTTTGTGTTCTCTGTGGCTTCAAGAGAGTGAGCTGTGCTATGATTCAGCTTCAAAGCATGGTGCGAACCACTTCTGGATTTATGGGGTTAGGATCTGTAGTTTATTATACTCTAGAGGCCAAGAACCCAGGAATTCCCTTCTAGGCGAGTGCTTTAATATCAGACTGTAGTAAAAAAGAATAGCACTGGCTGTTCAGTACCAGAAGAGCTTGGTGAACTAAATCCCGAGTCAAAAGAGGTATTTGGCATTTCCGTTAGTTCTTTATATCCTAAGATCCTGTTCTAAGACATTCCAAATGCACTCCAAATGTAAACATATTGGAGTTTGCCCTGTACATATCCAAGGTCTCCCTCCATCACTGTCTACTTAATAAACTTAGACAATTGTGCCAGGTAGGTTGAATAGCCCTCTCCATTACCTAACATTTGGGTGAGGCAGTTCCTCAGATGGGCATGCAAATTAGGTGGATGAAACTGCATCCACAAACTTCATTCTTTGTGACTTTAACACAAATTCAAAGCTCATTGCAAAACACAAGATGAATCTGTAGCTGAGAATATGCCCAACCAAGCAATTCCTACAAAGTTCATTAGAACCATGGGAGCTGGCTCTAGCTCACCCTACATATGTGTTTGATGGGTATGGCATATGTTCTTAACAGTGTACAGAGGAGCTCAAAACTGACAAGCTGTTTTGATGTTCCTAGATAAGACTCAGGCTCTCTGAACTTATCTTTAATGTATATGCATGGTTTCCTAGTTACCTAAAGTCAAAACCATCTGTTAAGATGGCTTTTTGCCCATTTGCAGATTGGTCTGATTATTTCAGTAGAGCATAGGTGCCAGGTAATGATAGGTTTAGATGGACAACCTGCAGTGCACCACAAGTGACAATACTTCTGCCAGAAGTCCTCCATGATTCCAAAATTGCATTAGCAACACATGCGTCTTTGCATTTACCCATATATATTGGCACTTAATGCCATTTTGTGTGCATGCAATTCTCTGGCAGCCAGGAACACCAATAAATACATAAAAATATAAACATAATCATCTGAGGCCAAGGAAGAAACCATTTCCTCTGAGTAATCAGCAACTTAGCCATATCCATTGCCATAAACATTGTCCTTTCACTTGCCACATATGCAAAAAATTGCTGTCTTTACCTGTTCATAGTCTGCCTGAAAAATATGCCTTAATTGTGTGGGTCACCCTTAGAGGTTGAAATATATAAACACATTTCCCTCAGTGGCAGTCTGAATGTGTTGCAGCCAATATGAGTTTCGGCGTATAAATGCCTATGGGCAGAATGCAAGCAGACATAAGCTGGAGCCATGTACACTTGCCTTTGAGGTTAGTTGACAGCTGGGGGATTTGTCAGCTTGCCACAGAGAGCACTAACCCAAGCGTGGATGTCATTTTTCTCTTTGAGCATGCACAATTAAATCTGCCTGGCATCATCAGCATGGGGCACGGCACTCTACAAGCAGCATGGAAGGGAGGGGGGATGTCTTTCTCCTTGGCATCTGAAGAGAAGCTGACAGTCCCAGAGTGTAAATTGTGCATAGGCAACTGCTATGAAACTTCAACCCAGATATTTTACTCTTTGCTAGAACAGAGCAAAATAAGCCTCATGTAATTGTATAATCTATTTAACTTTTTAAAAAATAATCTAACATTGCAAACAAGCATTGGAGTTCTTTTACAGTAGTATCAATACTAAAGAGAGTTTTCAACAGAAGATTATTCCAGTTTACATGGAAATGTAGTTAGCCACACAACCACAATGAAGATGGGTGCATGATGTTCTAAAAACTCACAGAAACCTGTATTAAGTTTCAGCCACTTACCCCAATTTGTTTCACCCGTCTTGCTCACAGGCTCCCATGCAAATAGATACTGTGATCTGTAGTTAATTCAAATGATAGCTATGATGCCACAAAAGTCAGTTAGCTGACAGCTCCCTATCCTTGAATTTAATTTCAAATGAATCCTGGCTGCCAGAAACTTGTGCTTATTTACAGCTGTCACTTAAAGGAGATATACAAGGGAATTAGCCATATGAATAGAGTGCATATAGCAGGCTGTAGGAAGGGTGGTGGAGCCACCTACTCGTAAAGAAATTGTTATGGATTCACACTGGATATTTACACTGGCTCCTAGGAAGGAAGGGGCATGATATGGCTGATCTTCCTCTGGGAAAACCTAGTTGCTTCAGAGGAGGCAGGGAGAGGAGTAGGACTGCCACTGCTCTTCCCCAGCTGTTTATTGAAGCTACTAATGAGATCATTAATTGCTTTTAAGGCTGGAGTAACTGTCTACTGTGTACATTAAAGCCAAGGAAAGTAACAAGCTGTATATAGTACCTGTGCATCTTTTTTTTTCCCCCAACTATGCCAGGTGGGACATGTACTGCATTCTGTTAACCCACTGCCGTAGGTTTGCAGCACCCTTGTCAAGGATAACAGGGATGGCAACAGCAGCCAGCAAAATTCAGACACGTTTACTCATGTTTACTGTGTCTGTCTCATCCAGCCCAGCTTCAGCTCCACTTTCTTTGTCCCACGTGGCATGGTAAACAAAAGATGCTGCTTGACCTGAGGAGACTGAAAAGAGCAATGAAAGATGAGAAGTCTGGGCAAGAGAGTATCTTCGTTTGGGATTGTTCAGTGCCCTTTCCTTTATGGCTTCTAAAGCATTTTACAACTTTTAAAAACCCCATTAGGTGATGATCTGTGCAAGCTGATTGCACAGAGTACATCAGGAGTGAACTTGATACATGACACCGGAATTAGTTTTTAAAGCAACATTACCATTTTTTTTTACTTATTGCAATATAGAGTTAACATGAGCTGTCCCTGGAGTAAGGATTGTCTTGGCAAGCACTAAGTCTATGACAAATGCAGAGCAGAAATGTTCTTAATAATGCTATTAATGTACACTGAGATCTATTAATAACTGTGGTCTGATTCTAAGTCAGGAGACAGAGAGAGAATATCTTAAATTCAGACACCACAGACTCAGCTGTAACATCCTGGGAGCAGGAGCTGGCAGGAAGGTGATTCATTGCAGCAGCACTGACTCCCAACAGAGAAGCTGTGGGGATAGTAGCATGGCATGTGTGTTTAGTCGTCCATTTTTCCAGAATTAGAATTTCTCCAGACTAAGCCAGGTTCTGGTCTAGATCCTGCATGTGGATCCATTCAGAAATTCTGAATCTCTCTTTCATCACCCAGTTTAGCCATAGCCTGTCTAGGAATTTTTTTTGTAGGCTCAGAATAAGCAAGACCACCCCTATCGCTGACACTCTGACCAGAGCAGCATTGTCTCCTCTCCTGACAGCACTGCACCAGCACTAGCACCAGGAGCATCTCTGCCTGGCACAGCTGCTTGGTGGAGGAGAAACTGGTGGCACAGATTAGGGTAAAGCAGGACTATGAGAAAAAGGATGAAGACTTTCCTTCCTTTGTCAGTTGTAGCAGCAGGCACACACAAACACTTCTTCCAGAAACCTTAGGCCACCATCAAGGCTTGGCTCTGGAGCGGCAGCAGTGCCTCACTGACCTCTCTAGACAGAGGCTGAGGCAGAAAACACAGCATCCATATTTCTTGTGCCCTCCTTCTACACAGAAATCTGACAAACTCAAACTAAACAACATCCTCCCCAGAGCCAAGACTTTTTTGCACATTAAGGAAAAATATAAAACAAAATATGCTGGGAAGATGGTCTGTAATAGCACCGTAAAAATATAAGAGCAATTTTCACTGCTGGAATCAAAGATATTTTAAATCTGCTTGGTTTGAACTGCTATAATCTAAATTAGTTTCAGTATTGAGAGATTTATGGATAGACAGTATAATAATTATAGAGGACAATCACAGGAGAATAAGCAGGTATGCAGAGAGTCCCCCTCTCCACACTAAATTCAATAGGCATGGGGAAAAGACAGTGAAAAGATGGTGCTATTGAATCTCAAGGTCACCACCTGAACAGTCATAGAAACCAAAAACATTAAAATAATTTAGACTCAACTTTCTGAAGTTTACACCAAAATTCATGTGAAAAAGAGTGCAAATATAGAAGTAAATAAACAAAAAAAAAACATTGAAAAAAAACATTGAAAGGAAAGGGAATAAACATATCAAATAAGAAAAGTTGAAATCATGCGAAT
The DNA here is from genome assembly GCA_033124195.1 of Coracias cyanogaster. Taxonomy (NCBI): domain Eukaryota; kingdom Metazoa; phylum Chordata; class Aves; order Coraciiformes; family Coraciidae; genus Coracias; species Coracias cyanogaster. The sequence goes on from JAVSBS010022144.1 coordinate 8,391, forward strand.
GAAAAAAAACTAAATGGCAAGCCTAATCAATTAGCAAAGTACTTTCTGAAGTATGTAAGTTTTAAAAAGCTGATTTTATAATTCCATTAGGCAGGTATGCATCAGGTGTAAGATGTTGTAGGTTTTGTCTTTTCAGAATAAGATTCGAGACAAAAAAAAGATGATTAAGGAAATGACAAGCAGTAATAGGAGGTAGAAAATAAAAATGAAATTACAAAGGAAAGCTTAGACTATGCACCAGGTACAGATATATTCATTTCGATGAGTCCCTCCACTCTTTTTAAAGTATATGGTGTATGAAAGATTAGAGAGAAAAAGGAATGAAGTGCATAAAATTGAGTGTTATAATTAATACAGACAGATACGGGTGAAAATATTGTCAGTTTCAAGCCCAACAATTTAATATATAACATGATGAATATTATCAGGTCTGTATCTGTTATTATTTAATTTAAATTTGTTTTATTCTGTTATTGCATAAACCCTTTTAAATAAGATTATCCACCAGGAGATATAAAAAAGAGATAAAGAATCAGGCTCCAGGGGAAAAGTGAAATAGGCTCCACAGCTGAAGGACCCACTTACTGAGAACATCTGAACAGAAGCCACTGAGGATCTAGATCCTGGAGTGCACGAAGAAGAGTGTGACCAGTAGGTTGAGGGAGGTTCTCTTCCCTCTCTACTCCGACCTAGTGAGGCCAAATCCAGAGAACTGTGTCCAGTTCTGGGCTCTCCAGTTCAAGAAAGACAGGGAACTACCGGCGAAAGTCCAGCAGAGGGCTACAATGATGTCTAGGGGACTGGAACATCTCTCTTACAAGGACAGGCTGAGACACCTGGGTCTGTTTAGCCTCCAAAAGAGAAGACTGAGAGGCAATCTGATCAATGTTTAGAAATATCTAAAGAGCAGGGATCAAGAGGATGGGGCCAGTCCCTTTTCAGTGGTGCTCAGTGATAGGACAAGGGGCAACAGGCAGAAACTGGAACACTGGAAGTTCTACCTCAATGTAAGGATAAACTTCTTTCCAGTGAGGATGATGAAGCACTAGAACAGGCTGCCCAGAGAGGTTGTGGAGTTTCCTTCACTGGAGATTTTCAAAACCTGCCTGGACATGTTCCTGTGCAACCTGCTCTAGGTGAACCTGCGTGGAGGTTGGACTAGATGATCTCCAGAGGTCCCTTCCAAACCCTACCATTCTGTGATTCTGTGAATGGTAGTGTAGTGGATGAAGAAATGTAGACTGTCATTTGGAATGATGCCAAAAAACTTACAGGTAAAAAATCTATTTATAAATAGCTTCCAGAACTAGAAAACAAGCTTTTAAACAGATGCATTTATAGCAAGATACTCCACTTAGTATATGAGCTTTTGTGTTTCATCCTAGGTTCTACACACACTTAAGTGTTGCTCCAAATATGGTACACTCCTGTACCAGGTAATCTTGATGATATGCACTGGACACAGGAGCAAACTGTATTCTCAAGAGGAAAACCTCAGGTATACTGGAGAGATGCAAATGGGACAAAAAAAAGTCAGACTTAGCTATGATATTTTCTAGATAATGCGGGATTCGTTAGTATATAATTTACTCAGTTTCTGACTCACAAACTCATGGTGTTCTTTCTTATAAACTGGTTTATTTTTATAGAAATGCAACATGATCGAATTTACACTAAACTTTTAAAGAGTTTCACAATGCTAATCTTATCATCGAAGATTAAACTCCAACTTCCTAATATCTGAACATATTTCCTGTAATAAAAGAAACAAATAGAATTCAATACTTTTCCATCATTTCCAAGTTATACATTCAGCAGCTGTACATGGCATTGAAAGGAGAAAAGGGGAAGTAAGTAAAATGCGCCTAGAAAACACATGTTCAGTTTCTTTCCATTTCACATTATTATACTGCTCTATCAAAATATTTTTAAAGTATTTAGAAGTATTTTAAAAGAGTGACTCTATCTAGTTTGTTAATGACTGGAATGCATACAGTCCTGCACTTGCAAACATTTTTTAACATTTATTTAGATTTTTTATAATATTCAAGGGATGGTATATAAGTGCATATATGGTTGTCCTTCCTGCTTAGTGTGAATTCCCATCACTGAATCATATTGAAATGTCTAGGTTTCTTTGAAGATATGAATCTGGCCCTTTATCAAAGGAAAACCTTATTAAATTTAATTCTGTGTTATGAATCAGAAATTCACAAAAAAATAATTATTAAGTTACTTGCTTATTTATTCACAGAGATGAGATACTGCTTTCTTTTTCGTACATTACAGCAGATGACGCACATGTGAGAACTGAGAGAGAAAGGAATGCTCCTAGAACACTTTCCAAACCAAATGCTAGTTGCTCTTTTCTGTTAGACCTAATTCTTCAGTCTTTCCTAAGTAGCTAAAGCAAAAAGATTCTGCAGTTGTTTATTCAATTTGTATGAAAACAAGTATAGTTATTTAAAATACAGCATATATTTTAGACTGGCGCCTAAGGGAATGTTATTAATTACTAATATGACTAACATTACCCTGGCCATAAATCTTCTTTCTTAAATTCACAGTCTGAATTGGGATAGTGAAAATACTGCTAAATAATTAGGAAATGAGTCGGGGTTGAAGTCAGCCATATATTCTTAACTAAGGAAAAAGATCCCACTGATTTCAGTGCTTTTCTGTGACAAAAAAAACTGGGGAACGTGGCAAGTTGTGGAGATACAGGGGTTTTAGTCATGTAAGTAAAAATACAACTACATTTTTACCTAAAAAATAATAGTTAGTGCTAATAAGCCTCAGCTGTGAACACAAAATTATTAGCTGAATGATGCACTGACTATTGGTTCTTCACCTGTCTTCCATGCTGCTAGAAAACCTATGGTGAGCTATCTTAACATAAATGGAACAAATAGCCATCACCTTACACTACATGTTTTCCAACTAAAAAATTATATAGACTTACAGTGTAAGTATTTGGAACTGAATACAAGTGATTGTGAACCCATTAGTTCAAAGCTATTATTTAACCATCATTAAAACAGTTCTGCATTATTGATTTTAGAAGCATGGAAATCCGTGCTAGACATTCCTTCTGCTTTTCCATCCCATTGAAGTAAAGTGTCCTAAATTTAATTAAAAGTGTTGAGTTTAAGACTGCTAAATACCTCATCTTTCAATGTAATAATTCATCTCATCATAGAAAATATAAGTGGACATTAAAGAAATAACAGTAACTTCATCACTGTTGTTTTGTCAAAGGAAAGTGCGCTATAAATGAAATTAACCGGGAATAGTTTATTTCTTTTTTTTTTCATAATTCAAACGATCAATTATTTAAATGGAAATGTATTTAATTAAAACTGAAATATATTTAATTTAATTAAATTGTCAATGTCTGCCATTCATTTTAACACCAAATCTGGATAGGTACTGGATATCAATGTCTTATTATGCATTTAAATTCAGCATAGCAAGCCAAGGCAAATACATATGGCTTCATCACACCTCAAGGTGCTGAGTACTCTCAGCTTCTGGTGGCTGCAACTAATCCTACTTAGCAGAAAAGGTAGATTATTTTATTGAATTTAAGCCTTCCAGCCCTGGGGTTTTTGAGATTAAATTCTCCATTCTAGCTCTCTCCTGGGCAGGTCTGACTAACCTGCACTGTTATTTACACTCACCAGTGCTCAGGCTAAGTGGATTGGGTAAAATTCTCATGATTCTCCTGGATTTCTAAAGCCTTCTATAAATAACCTAGGTTGAAAATTTCTGTATTAACCTGAAACTTTGAAGTCCAGGCTTTCCTGCTGTCATCTCAGAGCCTCACTGAGGCATTCTGAGAATTATCATACCTGATACTGCTGTTAAAATCCCATTTATTTTCATCTATCTACATGGTGATTTCAAGGGACACAAACTGGAAAATTTTAACTGTTCTCTAGTCTGCTCCTGTAGGCCTGTTCACCAGCAGCTTAACCATTAGCTTTATTTTTCTGCACATGATTAAAGTGAGAAGACCCATCAGACACCTGTTCTTGCCTGTAGTCTTTCCTTTGAGCACCCACTTCCCTGTCTCTGCTAAAGGAAGAGTTTGTAACTCATTTCCTCAAAATGCTCTCTGCACACTTGTAATCACCATGTGCATGCCAGCTGGGTGACTGTGTGTTTATTTTTATTTTGAAATATTTGGCAAGCTGTGTCCCAGGACTACTGAATCTCAAGAACCCTAAAAGCAAGCTCATCCCAATCCTGCACTTCCTTCTGTATAAAGAACAGGAGCATAACAAAAGCAAAGTGCTGGGCTCCCAAGTACAAGAAATATATGTAGTTACTGAAGTGAATCCATCACAGAGCCACTAAGAAGAATAAGGGACTGGAACTATAAGAGTTGGAGCTGTTGCCTGGAGAAGAGAACGTGCATAAAAATGTGAAGGAAGAGAATGAAGAAGAGGGAGCCAGACTCTTCTCATTAGTGCCCATTGACAGGGCAAGAGGAAATGTGTGCAACCTAAAACACAGGAAATTCAACCTGAATATGTAAAAACATCTTCTTCTGTGAGGATGATTGAGCACTGACACAGGTTGCTCAGAGAGGTTGTGGAGTCTCCATCCTTGGAGATATTCAAAAGTTATCTGGACACAGTCCTGGGCAACTGGCTCTAGATGGTCCTGTTTGATCAGAGGGTCTGGACCAGATGACCTCTGGAAGTCTCTTCCAACCTCAACTACTCTTTGATTTTGTGAAAGGAAACTATATGTTATAAATTATTTGACAGTTTAAAAACAATTTTCGGGTTCATATTAGTAACCCATACAACACTCCACAGATGAATGATACATTTCTTATGCTGAATTAAACACTCCCAGATTGTGGGCTGAAGTCAACTGTTCAACTGTCATCACACTCTCCTGCAAATGTAAATTAATTCTTACTCATAGGATCACACCCATCTCCTTTAAGGTGTAATTTAATCTTCATAGTAGTTCTGTTTCTTTTAGGTGTAAGATTTTCTTGCCATGCAAGTTTCAGATCATCACAGTAGAACACACTCAGCTAAGACTAGTCAGGGTTTATCTCCATACTGTACTTTGGTAAACAGCACGCACCTACAGCCATGTTTTCAAAGCATGTGGCTGCCAGCCACAAAAGACTGGAATCACAAAAACCTGTATTTGAACAGAGTTGCAAAACTACTAGTTGTATGTGCAGTTTTGTGTGCCTGTATTTGCACTCATCACAAATTTTGCAAGGACCTATTCTTCACTGTTCTGAAAATGCATTTGAAGTTTTCAACATGGTACACATTTAATTTCCCAACTGTTTTTATATACAGTCATAAGGTAAAGATGTATAAAACTTTTTTACTTACTGCAGGACTTTTTTCTGGTTAACTAAGCTATACCAACAAAAGGAAAAGTCTCTTTGACACTTTTTTTTTTCAACTCAAAGAGCCATTTCAAAATGCAGAAATGTTCATGAGTCATGTTAATTTTTTGAAAGCAATATTTGGCATACACCACTGATAGAGAAACATTTGCACAGACAAGCATGTCTGTCTACAGTTAAAGGCAAGATTTCAAATGGGAAATTAGTTCCACCATTTACTTTTTACAGCTTTTAATTATGTTGCAGTAGCATACTTGACCAAATATGTCCCATGGCACATGCTTAATGAATGCATTTACATTTAAAAATTAGACAATAAAGCTATTCAGCACTGGATTATGCAATTTGTTTCCTGGGAATAAATTCCTTGGATTTTGTATTTTCATTCCTCAAGTGTTATGTATTCTAACTGCAAATATTTCTACTCCAACAGTTAATATATAAATGTCTTTACTGATCCTCTGTACTGCCAAAAATTTTGTGTTTTTATTGATATGGCATAGAGTTGTCCTATAGCAATTAAGGGTTATAATTCTGCTTTACAGGAAAACTTTGGGGTGTAAAAGTAGAACAGATAAATATATGTGATGTTTTTTATACAAAATTCTACAAATACCTTATTATCTAATTATAAAGTCAATGATCTGAGCCTGTAGGCTAGTATAACTTGGACAAAAGGAAATCCAGCGCTAGAACTTGATTTTCACAATAACCTATGGGAAATGCTATATTCTTTTTTCTTCTGTAGTGACAATGGTTTTGTCTTTCATTTCTGAAATTTGATACAATAGCTTAATTATCTGCAAAGCTCTGTATTTCCTCTTCTTTGGTTATTGTATAGCTCCATGATTTGACTTATTTGCTCTTCTGATTTTGAAAATATAATATATTACTCCAGTGAAAACTATGGAAACTAGTTGTCACCAGTGATACTGCAAGATGCCTGCAAAAACAGATGTTGGATAATGAATTTCCTGGATTAAGATAGCAGAATACTGCAACACTCACTTGAAGTCAATACACCAGATGTGTAAGTTATGGAAAGATGCTCATCCACGTAAGATACTGATGTGATTAAACATGTTTTTGAAATAGAAGTAAGATATACATTATCAGTACTAGTGATTTTAATGGAAATATGAAGCATGACATAAAATTACAGTTTATATATTTCACATTCACCTGGCACAGACCAAGAAGATGCAATAACAACCAGTTCACCAGATCCTAATTTCAAATTATTTATATGTATCTAGGGTTGAGCACTAGCACAGCCCAGGTCCACAGAGGCTGAGGCAGAAAGAATTAATGAAGTTTTCATGATATCATACATTTTTTGTCCAGGTGCACTGTTTCCTTCTAAACACAGTATATACTTGTGCTGAGGATTTACCAAGGTTATATGGTGGAAGGAAAATGGATCTGAAACACATTAACATTAAAAACGAAAACTTCATTGCATGGCTTCCATTTGATCACATACCCAGATTTTTCTTTCTCTCATAATCACACTAGAAGGAGGGTTCTTTATTTGTGGGAAATATTCTGTAATAGACTGTTGGTTTGGTTTTTTTTTTCACCTCATGAAATAAAAAATAAAGTGCTATAGGATGGATAACATGGAAATTATTTTAAAACATATCATATTTAATGACATGCATTTCTTATCACAAAAATTCAGCTTTTTCAGTGTCACTCAAGCCTGAGTATAATAGCATGATAATGATGCTTTATGCTATTACTCCATATTGCTTTACGTCCGCTTAGGCCTTCAGATAATAAAATGCTTGAGGAAGAGATTTTCTTCCATATTTTAGCATTTTGTACCTATGACTAAGTACGCATGATTACACTGTTGTGCTGATTGATGCTAATTTAGCATGAGGGCATTTCCTAGCAGTTATGTTTGGCTAAAGTATTAAATATTAGATGTCTTCCCACTATGCTGAGATTGCACTGCTATTTAAAAGCCAGGAAACATCAAACAAAATACATATGTATGTGTGTGTACATATACATACATACATACATATATTAATGTGTGCATATATACACAAATAGTTTTATTAAGGGGTATTTATTTGGTACCTTATTAGGTATTTATTAAAATACCATATTAAAAGATTGCCAGATGATTTGTATGTTGTTATAGATATGCACACCTTTAGAGATCTTGTCTTGTCCTCACGTTACAAGTAAGAAAACTGGAAAATAAGAATCAATTTTCTATTATCTGTTGCTTTTAAGAGAGAATTCTAATGACTTCAGAGTAGTCTCCTCTTTAAAGCCACAAAAAGCATTTTGTTTTAGCTCTCTGCTTGGTAACTTTATATTTACTTTAGCAAATTGAAGAAGGTTTTGCAATCATATTACTCATATTCGGCCATCAGTTTTTTGAAGGTCAGCATTAAAAGATCACCACTGCATATCAACTGCAATTATTCCATCAGAATTGCTGTAAAGGCTGAGGAATTTAGAATTTTTTTTTTTTTTTGTGAGGATCACTGTAACTTTAGAAGTTATTTCAATCATCTGTTGTGTATTTATATATAGAGATAAATTGCTTACATTCTTCCTTGCAAATTTTATTTTAGTCTTTATTTTACCAGTTAGTTTTCTCTGAGTATTTTCCATATATGCTGACCTGCTCTGTGCTGTGGGGCACTGCTCTGCTCACATGTGCTCCGTGCATATTCTCATTAGCACTACCTGAAGCTGGTGTTACAACTGGAGTTTATTCTTTGAATTCATTCTCCACAAAGTAATGTATACATCCAGGCAATTCAAAACTGAGAAAGAAACATAGATAGAGCTGGTTGACTGACACCTTTTGTTACCAGTTTGTCTTTAAAACTGCTTCCAGTTTTGTAGGTGTGGTGGGTTAACCTTGGCTGAGCGCCAGGTACGCACCAAGCCTCTCTATCACCCCCCTTTTCCTTCCCCTCCTTAGCAGAGCAAAAAAACGAAAGGGGAGGAAAATAAGATGAGAGTTTAATAATAGTAATAATA
>JAVSBS010022144.1:16885-60287 GCA_033124195.1 Coracias cyanogaster
GTTATCAACACCCTTCTAGCTCCCAGCACAAAACACTGCAGCTGTGGGGAAAACCAGCTCAGCCAGACCCATTACAGTAGGTTTAAAAAATCTCACTGAATATGTGGTCAAGCGAAGTAAACAGTTAAGCAATGCATGGACTGCACTATGCAATGCCTGTCTCTGCATAAAAATGTAAATTATAATTGTCTGCAGAATAGAATACACAGAAAATATGAGCATACAAGAATGGTTTTGAGATAGGTCACTTGGCAGGGATATTTACTTGAATTTGCAGGAATTTTCTGTAAGGAAGACAGAGAATTGATAGAGCAAAATCTTTTAGGAATCACCTAAGACAGTTTATAACTGAACTGGACAAGACAGCCTTGGAGACCTTAGGACAGAAAGTGTCCTCACATGAGGACGGCTATGCAGTAAATGATCCAGAAGCTGGCAACAACAGATGAGGAGAAGGTCAAGGTACTTAACACCTTTTTTGCCTCCATCTTCACTTGCAACCTCTCTTCTCACACCTCCTGAGTCGATGGATGTGGGGGAGCAATGTCTTTCCCACTGTAAGAGAATATCAGGTTTGTAACCACCTGAGGAACCTGAACATACATAAGTCTATGGAACTGGATGAGATGCATCCCAGAGTCCTGGGGGAACTGGCTAATGTAGTTGCTAAGCTACTCTCCACAACATTTGTAAAGTCATGGCAATCAGAAGTCCCTAGTGACTGGAAAAAGGAAAACAATGCACCCCTTTTTACAAAGGGTACGAAGGAGGACCTTGGGAGCTACTGACCTGTCAACCTCACCTCTGTGCTTGGGAAGGTCATGAAACAGGTCGTCCTAGAAGCTCTGATAAGGCACATGGAGGACAGGGAGGTGACTGGAGACAGCCAGCATGGCTTTGCCAAGACCAAATCCTGCCTGGCCAACCTAGTGGCCTTCTATGATAGAGTGACTACATCAGTGGACAAAGGAAGAACTATGGATGTCATCTATCTGGACTTCCATAAAGCCTTTGGCTTGGTTCCCCACAACATCCTTCTCTCTAAATTGGAGAGAGATGGATTTGATGGGTGGACTGTTAAATGGATAAGGGATTGACTAGATGGTGACATCCAGAGGGTAGCAGTCAATGGCTCAATGTCCAGATGGAGATCAGTTACAAGTGGTGTCCCTCAAGGGGGGTGAGGGTACTGGGACCAAAGCTGTTTCATATCTTCATCAAGGACACACACAGTAGGATCGAGTGCACCCTTAGCAAGTTTGCAGATGACACCAAGCAGAGTGGTGCAGTTGACATGCCAGAGGGACAGGAAACCATCCAGAGGGACCTGGACAAGGTCAACAAGGCCAAGGACAAGGTCACACATCTGAATGGAGGCAATTCTCAGTATCAATACAGACTAGGGGATGAAGGGATTGAGAGCAGCCTTGCCAAGAAGGACTTGAGGGTACAGGTGGATGAAAAGCTGGACATGAGCTGGCAATGTACACTCACAGCCCAGAAGGCCAACTATATCTTGGGCTGCACAAAATAAGTGTGGCCAGCAGACTGAGGGAGGTGATTCTACCCCTCTGCTCCACTCTGGTGAGATCTTGGTTCTGGAGGCCTCAGCACAAGAAGGACATGAACTTGATGGAGCAGGTCTAGAGGAGGGCCACAAAAATGATCAGAGGGCTGGAACACCTCTCCTATGAAGAAAGGCTGAGAGAGTTGGGGTTGTTCAGTCTGGAGAAAAGGAGGTTCACGTGAGACCTAATTGCTGCCTTTCAGTACCTAAAGTAAGCCTATAAGAAAGATGGGGACAGACATTTTAGCAAGGCCTGTTGCAACAGGACAAGGGGGAATGGTTTTAAACTAAAAGAGGATAGATTTACACTAGGTACAAGCAAGAATTTTTTCACAGTGTGGGTGGTGAAACACTGGCACAGGTTGCCCAGAACAGTGGTAGATGCCCCATTCCTGGAAAGATTCAAGGTCAGGTTGGATGGGTCTCTGAGCAACCTGATCTAGTTGATCATGTCCCTGCTCACTGCTGGACGGGCCGTTGGACTAGCTGACCTTTAAAGATCCCTTCAAACCCAAACCATTCTATGATTCTTATCTTTTGCTTTTGGTATTTGTCTGGTTCTTCATGATATCATAGATTTATTTATTTAAAATAGATCAATTTGTTGTGTATTTAGTGGCAAATCATCTGTAGTGGCTTTGGTATTTTTGGGTTTTTTGTTTTTCTCTTTCCTTCAGTAGAGCAAAAATTAGTGGTTTATTCTGTAACAGTATAGGAAAAGTGTCAGCTATATAGCATGCTAGCCATCTAACACAACTAGATTGCTCATTCATCCAGATCTTTTAAATCTATTAACCTGATGGGAAAGGTACTTGAAGGCTTTCAAAGGTCAAATTACCAAAATTCAAATACAGTCTAAATTACTGAACACTTTCATGTGTTGCACAAGTCTGCCAGGCACTGGCCATAAAGTGACCTTGGCAGAATTATTTACAGCAATGTTTTAGATGTACAATTTAACCTGGAGCAAATAAGAAGGCATTTATCATATTGGAGTCTGCATAAATAATCCCTCTCATTCTTGGGCTTTAGCACCCACTCAGTAAAGATTACAAATATATCACAGAGGTCCCATAATCATAGTTTGTTTCTGTTGCTCAAATGGGCTTGTTACAATGAAGTAAAATGTTATGTCTGCATTCATGGAAACGTCCTAATCAGCTGTTAAAATACACTGTTTACTATAAAGGTTTCATAATTGATTTAGGAAGACTTCCACAATATGTGGCATGTTATAGAACAAGAATTGTTATTGGTATGTTGTTATTAGAGTTGCAACACATTTGTGTCCTGCAGTATTGTAACACTCTTTCTTTGCTTACTTAAACACCTGAACAAGTCCACTCACCTAAAGCCAGCCTACACCACAGGTTTCTTATTTTTACTCTTGAGTTTGGTGGAATATTCATCACTGTATGAAACACGGTAGGGAGAGAAGCTGCTTCTTTATGCATTCTATAGGAAGCAACAGCATGTGCTATTTGTCACGAAAATATTTCTATTCAGTGCTACAGTAAAGGCTGACAATTGGTTTTCATTACAAATGACACTTATTTTTCTACCTAACAGAAAAATACGAGGAAAGTAAAATCACGGAAAAGAGACATCTGACTTCAGTGAATTCTTCTAACAAAAATAAATCTGAATGCCTTTAACACCAGTTTGAAGAATAATCTATCAGAAGTTATTAAACTTTCTTTCAGTAACTATGTCAGGCTGTGCCAGTTCCAGTAATCATTGTCTGGAACATCAAAGAAATCCTGGAGTCATAACTTCTTATTTGAAATGAAAACGTAACATTTCTAGACTTTTTCCCCTGTAAAGACAGAGCTCACAGTGTAATCTGATAGCTGCAGAGGCATGTGTCGTTTGAGGATTTCCTTCCCATCCTCATGAAAAGGCTCATAAGAAATCCAGTTAAGAAAATCCAGAGGAAAAAGAGCAGTATGTCTTTCTTTAACTCAGCCTTCTACTGTTCTGTGTGTGGGAAATCCTGAAACCACAACCTTTCTAGGACTTGAACTTCTTCCTTGAGACATCTCCCATTTCTTTGTCCTGGATAGCTAAAATCTGTTCACCACACTCAGGCCAGGAAAAATTTGCGCTTATATGAATAGAAGAAAGGAATTTAGCATGGAGCCACTGAAGATTTTTCAATGGGGAAAGGAGAGACAAAAAACTGAGGGGGATTATCTGGAGGGATGGAGAAGATTTATGGAAATCAGAAAGAGAGGATTCCAGAGTAATCTGCTCCTTGTACTAACAACATGTGCAATCACTCGCACTGACAGTTTGCTCTGATTTTTCACATTATCCAGGCGCTGTGTGTCTGAAACTATGGCTATGCATTTACAATCGTCAGTGAATAACCTTGCAATATCTTTGGTAACACTATGCTCCAATCTTCTGTTTCCTATTTATTATATGGTAGAGGTCTCTGACAACCAGTACAAAGCCTGCAGAAGCACTCTATGTGCTCAGGTCCGCTCCTCATAGATAAACACAGTATTAGAAGATACATGTAATTTCCTACCTTCATGGAGGGCTAGAATCACTAAACACAAACTCCAGTTTAATTCTTGTACACATACAAGGAAAAAAATAAAATGAAAACAAGAAAATTTTTGTTAAAAATATTCCTGTTAGTCGATTAACTCAAATCATAAACAGAATAGTAAATGGCAATACTATTTAATGAATTCCTTCATTGATTGTGTGCATGAATAGTTCCTACTTGATGTCAAATATATTTAATATATGTTTACTTGTATTGTTCTATTTAATCCATGTTTATTTGAAAGATTGTTTAATTACATCACTAAGAAATTTTATATATTGAAAAAACTCTTTTTGTTAGTCATGTCATTGTTTTGAAAAGTATTAAAAATACTAGAAAGAATGACTGAATACAGCAGATGAAGAGCAAAATTATTATTATTAAACTTGTCACTAAACCTGGAGACTGTCAGTTGTAAATGCTATTATCTGCCTCTAACTTTTCATTAACATTAATTTAAAGATAAAAAAGCACTGGTGGTGGGGTGCTGCAGCTTCTGTGGTCAATGAGAAAGAACCACTGGCCTCCAAGAGGTGCAGGCTCCCAAATACCAGTTTGCTTCCCAGAACTTCTCAAGTGCTTCCTTCATCCAGCTCTGTGACAAAACAAAGTAACCTACTGTTTTTTTCTCTAGTGCAAAAATGTGCTCTTAGAGCTGTTGATCTCTGACACATAGGGATTTTTTCTGGGGCTGTGAGCCCTATGCAATGTAGAAGAGTATTAGAGCTCTTCCTGAACTGCCACACATCCACCTTTCCTACATCCAGATTGAAAGGGCATGTGGTCTGCATATTGGTTAAATTATCTTGCCCTTTATAGCAGCATATAGTGGAATTGCATTACATCCAATGCACTTATTCAAAATTTACAGTAAGGGTAAACAAGAGTGAAATCTGGTCATTTGTTTGAAGGTCAAACTAAGGGCAGGCACCAAAGCTCTGCACTAATCAAAAACCCAAGCTGTTTAAAATACTAGATGAACAGTATACATACATATTTATACTTAATGTGACTCATGATCCTGCAAATACAATACAAAAGAGAGGGAAGAAACAGATGGTGTACAAAACATCACAAGCGAATAAACAAGACATAAGGAACAAAGTTATTGCAAAATCAAGAACTGTCAAACAAGTACCAATCAGAGCAAAGACACGCTCAGGCAGACACAGGCTCCACAGGCATCTCACGGTGCCACAGGGAGCATTACTGAGACATAGGCTTTGTCAGGATGTCACTATGTGATGGTGACTCCAGCAGCACCTGCTAGACCTTCCTCCCCAGCCGCTGCTCTCTGCCACTTGCCATCATCTGACCTGTCGGTCTGCCCTAAATCTGGACATAGGTTTTGCAAGGCCACAGGTGAAATGTGCTGTGTGGGAATAATTTCCCCTCCTTTTTTCAGTCACCACTTACCCTGTAATCATTACTTGTTTCTCCTTTCTCAATCCTATCTTTTTTTCCTCTGGTCTATTTACACCCTCTCATCATTTTAAATGCCATTCAGCTTTCATCTTTGTTATTCCAGTACCACCTGTTATTCCAATCTTGACATCATCAGCAGCCTCACCTCTTTTTCCAAGAAGACATGATTTTTTTTGCGTTTTCCTAATTGACAGATAGAAGGAATTTGCTAAAGGAAAGAATTAGACATCTTTTCCAATTTGTGACATCTACAATGGACATGGAATAGCATCACTATCTGAGATCAGTGAAGTCCCATTTATACTACTTAGAACTCAGTAGGATGGGCATACTCAACCATAGGACTATGGACTAGAAACAGGGCATCCAGCTACTTCAGCATGGATCAGTTATCATGCCTGTAAGAAAGGACAAGTGAAAGGGAATGTAACAGAATAAGGGTATTTGAGGATAGTCTTAAATTAACAGTCTCTCTAAAGGCTCCATATCTTACAGTTTGCTTTATTCTTCTACACAAGATTCTTCCTTTTTCATCTTCTGAGAAAACAGTGGGCACCATAAGAATAATATGTTCAGTTTCTGCCCAGTACTTCATTTTCCCCTTTACTGAAGAACAGCCTTTTTTTCCTGACATGCTGGATAAATGTCCTGCCAATAGTCAACTTGTAGCTAAGTCTATACCCTTGGGCTACAGACATTTCAAGAAGTCTGTTATGTTTAGTATAGCCATCTGTCTAATATTTCTCAGATCTATCATTCTTTTTTCCCTGGCTAAGTGGGTCACTTGTATCATCATCATCATCATAATCACTTGCTGTGCTTGTTTGATCTAGCCTGTCCATGCATACTGCTTCTCAGCAATGAATCTTTGCTGCACTTCAGCAACAGAAGATTATAATAATCTACATATCTGTACATATATTGAGCATATTGATAAATGTTGTGACATCTGAAGAGGCACAAATACTATGCTGAACAGTGGTCTCAGTCCTTGTTGAAAACTATTTCTGTAAGACTGACAATAGAATTGTAAGTCATTATAAATAAATTCAGTGTAATTTTCAGTTTCTTGCTTTTTTTCCTCTTTTGATGTCATTTTCTGAGTTGTTGCCACAGATTATTTTCTCAGAATTTGAGAAGGCTCATATTCATGTTAACTAATGATTTTTCTGCTATAATGGGGCTTAACATGAATCTTTGTCATACATTTATTGGTTGCAGTTCCTTCATTATCAGTTGAGGTCAACAGACTGAACAAGTGTATCACATTATCCACTTACAAAGCTTTTTTATATTTCAAGCTCTTATACCTAATTTATCTTCAAACTCCGCTATGAAACAGGCATAGTAATTAAGTATGACTATGCTCATTTTCCTAATTAGGTATCAAGTAGCATCAACGTTATTTTTTTTCCAGAAAGTTATATGGTGAATCAAAACCAGGAATACTTACCCTTCCCCAGTGCTTGACTGTAAGTTCATGGGCATCTGGGAACTTACCAAGAAGTTCATGGAGAACTGATTTGTCTTTTCTTTAAGAAAGACATCTTTAGTCATCAGGACTAAAAGTTAACATCATCACTAGTAGCCCCTTAATGTGCCAAAAATTGCTAATCGTGTGACACAGAACCCCTATGGGACTGCCCGACTCTTTCCTGCATCCAAACTATCAGTTCTATAATTTCCCAATGCTTTAAAATTTTCCTGCCGCATAAGAAAAATGCAAAAGATAGAGAAGTTGAAACACATGTACAAATCACTATGCAAAATACATTATTTAATGTATTATTTAATTTCTGTTCATTTTCACATTAGCCTTTTTCTTTTATTCTTCTTTTTTTTTTTAGCATACTTATAAAAGTAAATACTAAAAGGTTGCAAACAGATAGAGGAATCCACTGCAGAAGCACAATTTAAGCATCAGATTTCCTGCACTGAACACTGGGTCAAAGATACTATTAGCATAACTGCAGAACAGGCAGTGGAGCTTTCACAAATGTGAATAACAGTGTAAAGGGCAGGTACATTATTTATAAATTAATTTCCCCTGGCCCTGAATGAAAAGGTAACAATCACAAAGGGCTCATTTTTCCTCTTTTTCATTCAGTCATATCAGTAAAAATATCAGTTTACAAAGCGCATAAAGTTTCATTTGGATCCAACAGAAAATAGCAAACACTGCTTGATCTCTTGGTTTCGATTATTCCTTTAGTAGATCTTAAAGCCAACCTGTGTTTCCAGACTCGAGTTTTATCTAGTTTTCACATTGGTGAATTCTGGGAGGTTGTGACCTGACTCATACATCTCACTTCAGTCCCATGTATCACAAAGATGAACATACCAAACCGTCTTTTTCAAGAATAGAAAAAAGAGCATATCTAACATAGCAGTGAAGTGCAGACATGAAAAAGCAATTTCCATAGAAGAAATGTCCATCCTCTTTTCTACAGTTCTGTGTTTTATTTTTAAACAAAGTCATGAGCTAGTCATTTGCTAAAGGAAAGAACAACTGGGGAAAAAATTTTGAGATGTTTGGATCTATATTTGTTACATTATATATTTCAAAAGATTCCAAAGAGAGATGAGTGACTGAGCTACAAAATTGAGTTGAAGAGACAAATGCAAAGTAGGATTCTCATTTAATGGCATGTCCTAAACAAACAATTCCAGTTATGTCATTGTATGATGCAATAAATGATAAAAAAAATCAAATTTGATAGAATTATTAGTCTCAGTTCACACACCAGAGAGAGGCCAAAGAAGCTGAGGACACACACTATTAAAAACCAAAATCCAATCTAAGCATCTGCAAGCTCTGCTCCTGAAGCTCATCATTCCCTACATGGTGAGTATAGTGATGAGAGATTTAACTTGCACATATATGTAACACGAATAGATTTACTTCTGTTGGGGGTTGGGAGAGGGGAAGCAGAGAGAAGGAGCAGGAGGAGAAAGGTGTTTCTAACAGCAGAACGGGCATCAGCTGGTGCTGGGAGACCCTCCCTGGACTTCTTCTCCTCTTCTGGCAGAGGAGGTTTGTTCACCTGGGGAACTAGTAGTGGGTCTGCTGCAATACAGCTCTTGCCACTGGGTACCTGTGTCCCAGTATGCAAAGAAGGAAAGTGTTTACTTTTGCTGCTCATTACCTGTCTTTAATGAACTGTGGAAAAGACAAGACTTTGGTGCTAGGGCATTCAGAGGAATCAGCTCCACTTGTTTTGGTACTATTATTTCGTAGACGACCTTGTCAATGGTCTTTGTTCTTAAGTTCTAAAATAAAGACATCCTGATTTCTCTGTTGAGATTCTATTCCTGATTTTCAGCATCACTCTTTGACATTGAAATGTTATCCATATTATTTTTCTCACCTGAAAAACATTTGCTCACAGATAAGACAGAGTAAGCAAGAAGCTCCTGGCCTTTGTTGGTATTCAATCATTTTCTGTAGCTACCGAAACTCTATCAGAGGTATCTAATATCTGTCTGAGATAATTTTTATCCTTACTTCAGAAGTACATTTGAAGAAAACACGTTGTTAGCATCTGAATATATAATTACACAGGCAGGACTGGAATTTCAGAAACTTCTCCTCAGGCTGATATACTTTCACACTGCCCTACAGGGGATGACCTCCATTTCCATAGTGGTTGGGTTTTTTATTTATTTCAGAGATAGGATGAAATGAAAATAACTGTTAGGACACCTGTATTGGATTTGCATAGCAAGGTTTTGGTAGCAGGGTGACTATGTGGGTTGTCTCTGTGAGAAGCTGCTAGAAGCTTCCGCCATGTCCAGTACAGCCAATGCCAGTCAGCTCCAAGACAGACCCACCGCTGGACAAGGCCAAGCCCATCAGCGATGGTGGTAGTGCCTCTGTGATAACATATTTAAGAAGGGGGGAAAGTTGTTGCGCAACAGCAATTGCAGCCAGAGAGAGGAGTGAGAATACATGAGAGGGACAACTCTGCAGACACCAAGGTCAGTCAAGAAGGAGGGGAAGGGGGTGCTCCAGGTGCTGGAGCAGAGATTGCCCTGCAGCCTGCGGTGAAGACCATAGTGAGGCAGGCTGTCCCGCTAAAGCCAACTGAGGTTAACAGTGGACCTGTCAACCTGCAGCCCATGGAGGACCCTACACTGAAGCTGGTCGCTGCCCAAAGAAGGATATGACCCGATGGGAGGCCCATGCTAGAGCAGGGTCCTGGCAGGACTTGTAACCCCATATGTAATTCCATGCTGGAACAGTCTGTTCCTGAAGGACTACACCCCATGGAAGCAACCCATGCTGAAGTGGTTTGTGAAGAACTCCTGCTGGAGAAATTAATGGAGGACTGTCTCCCACAGGAGGGACCGCATGCTGGAGCAGAGGAAGAGTGTAAGGAGTCCTCCCTCTGAGGAGGAAGGAGTAGCAGAGGCAACCTGTGATGAGCTGACCACAACCTCCATTCCCCATCCCCCTGAGACACCAAGGGAGAGAAGGTAGAGAAAATTGGGAGTAAAGCTAAGCTGAGAAAGATGGGAGGGCTGAGGGGAAGGTGTTTTTAAGATTTAGTTCTTAATCATTATCCTACTCTGATTTTGATGGGTAATAAATTAAACCAATCTCCTCAAGTCAAGTCTGTGATGGTAATTGCTGTGTGATCTCTCCCTGTTCTTGACCCATGAGCCTTTCATTGTATTTTCTGTCCCTTGTCCAGCTGAGAAGGTGGAGTGATAGAGCAGTTTTGGTGGACACTTGGTGTGCAGCCAAGGTTAACCCAATACCACACTATATATATAGAGCTAATGGATGAGATGGACAACAGATAGGGAAGAGTTTCTGCTGATGATACCACTTTTCTTCCATTCACACAAATATACAGTGAGGACTTGTTCCCCCACTGAAAAAATAAAAAATGTTACAAAAATGAGTTTTATTTAAATAACCTTAGCAATGACAACTTTGTCTTTCTCAATATGTTTTCTAAACTCCTCTCTTCTCAGAAATCTTACTTGTAATTTAGGCATAACTGTTTTGCTCAGACTCACTGGCAGGCAGTAGCAGTAACAAGAAAACTTAGTTATGATTCTAATTAAGTTACCCAATAATCCTAACAATTAGTGGTTTAGGTCACTGATGTATGACACCTGACTTTTTTTCTCATAAAACTATGAAATATACAGTTTTATGGATAGAGCAACCACAGGTTAAGCAGGTCTCATGTTGGTTAATAAAATCTGAAAATAATTAGAAAAAAATATTCTCTGTGCCAGATTTCTTTTGGCATGAACATGCAGGAAAATTATGCTGCGTAGTTAGTGCCAAGCTGGATAGCTTTGTACACAAATTCCAAAATGAGGCATGGAGTTTATGACAACCATCTGCTGAGATCTCCTTTCCATCCTGCCCAAGTGAAACTAAAATATTGATCAAAACAGTTTCTTTGTGAAACTGGAAAATGCAATAGTAGAGTTGCTATTTACTCTTGTATATTACAATGTCTGCCTTCTCTTTATAAATTGTAGATGATAAAACAGGAGTTTTCTACATGTAAGATCAAGTCTGCCTTTTCTTATTTAGCATTCTTAAATACTGAAAGTCAAAGACACCACAACTGAGAGCAAGGCAGAGTTAGCTCTAATGTTTAACTACAATCCTGGCCTTTTTTCTGCTCAGATTTATTTGATCTTGAAGGCAACAAAACTTACATGTTCCTATACTTATTTTCCAAAGTTTGCCAGAGCATAGATTTTTCTTCTGGCAGCCATTCACAACCAGTGCAGGCTTAAAAGGTCTGAGGTGATCAGCTTGATTTCTGAACACCAGTTTACTTTCATTGCAGTGCCTTGAGAGGCTCTGTCTAGTATATATCAGCACACGCTCACTACACACAGCATCAGGTGCCTCACAAAATGTACCTGTGGGTGTTGCTCTCTTTAAACTGCAAAAAAGCAGCAAAAGGAAACACTGCAGCTGAAGCAACAGCTTCCCTGTTGGAGCTTCTGCTCTGGGAGTCTGAGCTCAGCTTTGCTTGACAGAGTTCAGAACCACATCCTGTCATTTCCCAGAAGTGTGTGTGAATCATCAACCCATACACTCAGAGATGAGCAGAACAGTATACAGGAGAGAAGACACATCCCACTTTTTATGTTGCACTAATACAACCTGCAGGCAAGAATTTAATATCCCCTAAGATGAGGACTACTCTCTGGATATATGTTTTATCCTCACTATTTAAGTAGCAACATTAGCTAAAGTTAATTCTTATCCTTGTCAATTAGAATTTACTAAAATTCCTTTGAATCTAGCTATGCTTCCAGGATATTTTACATATTTATATTCAACAATGAGCCCAGAGTAGAAGGAGCATCCTATCAACACTCCAGACTTCATGGCTCTGTTCAGCTTCCTTTCCTCTTCATTCAAGGAATATTTCCAATTTCCCTAAGGTTGAAATATAGCAAGCAGAATAATGAAATACCTATCTGTATTTGTGGACTACTATACAACACTCATGGATTCCCTACAAGTAACTGGCAGGAAAGGTCTTTAAATATGGCAAGTTTACAAAATACAAGCATGAATTAATATTAGTCATACTAAACTGAGAAAAGAGAAGTTATACTTCTTTTCATTTTATCTGAATACTTTAATAACGATAAATATGTTCAATGATTTAAAATTTATTTGAGAATTGCCAGAAAATAAAGAGCAGAGAACAGTTACTCACTGACACAAAGAACTGCATGCACCTACAGTTCATTCTTACAATTCACTTGATTCAGTTCTCCCCAAAGGATTTCACAGATGCCAATAATATTTTGACATCATGAAGAAAAAAGTGTGGGGTGACTTCCATGTATTCTCTGTAGTCCTAAATGGTAGATGTAAGAATTTAACAGGAGTCTACAACTCCTAAAACAAATATTAATATATATACAATAAAATACACAGTAGATATTGAAAGCTATAAGACTGAGGTTTACAAAATAATGAAATAATTTAACCACGGATAAACTGAATAAGGAACTGCAATACACCAAATTTCTTTCCTCCCACTGCTAACTCTGCTGCCACCCCCAAGTAGGAGAGGGTAGTCCACTGAGATAGCAGGAGTGAGGTCTGAACAGGTGAAAGACAATATTTTATACAAGAGGTAGGGAATTTCAAAAACTTTTTTTTCACAGGAACCTGCAGATGCATATGGTATCAGCAGATTTAAACAGGGACAAGACCACAATAAATTGCTACCATTTGGAGTAGTCATTAATAACTCTGCTGAAATCTGGACTGACTTCTTTTTTTCAGGATGCTGATGAAAATTCAAAACAGTACTGCTTGTAACTGAACATAGGAATATTTTTTAAATTTGAATTTCTTTTGTTATTTTAATGCAACAACATTTTTCACAAGCTACAGTCAAAACCAATACAACAAATTTAATGTCTCTAGTTTTGATTTTTCTGTATCCTATATTTAATGGTCCTTTTACAAGGCACGCAGATTGTTTTCACAAGAACAAGTCAACACTGGCAGCGGGATACAGATTACCTGCATTACTCTCTTCCACCACTACATCTCACAAAGTTGTAATTAGTAGGTTAGTTTTCTTCCTAAGTGTTTTCATATTGATGGTATTACTCAAATGAAAAAATTCAAAATAATTCAAATTAGGAAAAATCCCAGCTTTCTAGGAGACTTTCTCTCCAGAGTGCTGGCACTCCTCTATCATGCCTTCAGAAGTTTCCATTTCAACCATTATGTGTTATCCTTCAAAGGCTTTTCTCCTATTCCCCTTGGGTTTCTGTAATCAGCACAGAACTTGGCAGCTTGGGAGAGGAAGGACTTCTGAACATTGATATGCTCTAACAACCAATGTAGAAGTGAGAAGAAAGAAGAAATTTCAAAATACCACATTTCTACACTCTCCTCATGAACAATAATTAAATTTGCAGTGGCCTTGAACACAAAAAAAACATAAGAAAATAGAGGAACGTGTTGGTTTTTTTCTCCTTTTCAGTGCTAAATTATATGCATACAACCAAAAGAAACATTTCCATTTTAAATTGTCTTGCACAGTTTGCTTGCAAAGACTATGTCCATATTGATACAGGTACCTGGCTAATCTTAGGCAGGTTAATTCCTGAAATTCTGGATTCGGTAATTTTTATCTTTTGGTATTCACACCTTCAATCATTGTTATCAATATAACTATACAGCACATCCAGTCAGCAAAAAATTAAGTAAATCCTATTTTGCTTCATCAATCTTCAAAAAACCAAAAAAGATACATGTCAGTTGAATGTTGTTCCCTCTCTTCTGAGGATGATCCATATACAATTTACAATCCTTAATCAAAGGTTCCAATTTGGATTTTTTATGTTATCTAGAGCTTGAGGAACTTAAAAATTGAAGCAAATCTTGAGAGCTGGGAAACCTCAAGAACAAACATGAATGAAAATATTTCATCTCACCTTGGAGAGAGTGACAAGAGCGCAGTTCAGATGTTTTCAAATTATGTGACAGTGCTGAAGGAGTACTCTAGAGAATTATTATTTTTTTAATATTGCCTTACTCAATACATCCCAAGTGGGTCTGACAGAAAAGTCACAGCATAAAAGACAGAAAATGAAAATTTCATTGTGACAGTGAAATTTTTCACTTGGGAAACATCTTCAAGCTTTTTCAATCCCAGCTGGCTGGAGAGAATTATACGTTATCAGAAACCTCTTATGATACTATCTATTGTTAATGTTTTTAATATCTCCCACAGTAAAAACTGTGAAAGCAATCAAGCCACTGACATTTTCTTTCCTTTCTCACTACCGTCTTTATCTGATTAAAATACCTAATCCTCCCAGAAAAAAGGCTTTTCTCTTTTTTGTGAGCCTGCATACGTCCTGATTGTTTTGGTTATCATTTTTGCACAATAATTTCCCTTTGCTGCATGCTACACATTTAATATTTTAGGATTGAGAGATTGTTTTTTTCTGTGTTAGTGCAAGGCTTAATTCTTGTATATGGGGTTCCTTGCGCTGACTTGACTCAGCTTGGTCATGGTCAGATGGCCAGAAAAGAAGTTGCTTAAAAATGTTCATTCAAAAAGTAGAACAATTAGAGCTGCTAAAAGTAGCAGAGCTCCCTCAGGCATCCAGGAATGCTCTTTTCCACCAGCTGAGGCCTCCTGGTACCCATGAGACCCAACTGAGAATGAAAGTGGGTGTGGGTTTATGACACCCATCTGAGAATGAAAGTGGTTGTGGGTTTATGTGCTAGGTCCTGAGATCATTTTTGGAAATCTGATTTTTGTGAATGACAAATGATGAACAGGATTATAAATAGTCAGTGTGAAAACCTCTGTATTGCTGAAAAACTTTGTCTATGTGTATTTATCAGGTGCTGGCAGATTTTGGGCATACCTCTGCCTGAAGAGGGTCAGTGATGAATTTCCCCTAGCCTATGATCACCTGTTCAAAATGGAAGACCAAGTTTGCATGATTTTAAGCCTGTGTTGAGCAAGTCAGTGAGGGTAACTGCAGCCACACAAGCCTTCAGAAAGACTCTTGGGTTTTTTTGACAAAGAAATGAGGCAAGTTCAGGCAAATCGGTTAAGATGTCATGACAAAGCACATAAAATGTCTAGGTGCAGAACTGTATTCAGCAGTTCTATTCCTGATTTAGAAGAAATCCATCGAGGAAATTATCTTTATACCTGTAATTGATTCACGTCTATCTCCTTCCCTGAATGTTGCTGTGTTGTCAAGATTTGAGATTCTTGGATGAAAATCATTAAAACATTGTAATTAGTAAACTTGGCTACATAACATTACAAAGAAAAATCACTATACTCACAATATAATCTAAGCAAATGAGATATCTTAGACTCTTAATTTCTTCAAGTGCTCCTCCACCTCTCAACAACTTCTGTCGTCTTGTTTCACTTATGTGATGTGAAGTAACAGGGTCACGCATTACTGGGAGGCAACTCAGCTTCATGTTTATTCACAGGTCACACACCCAGATTGTATCTGAGAAGTCTTCTGTCAACAAACTATATCATACCTTGCAGCAAACAGCATAATGACTAAGCACTAACATAATCTAAATGTGTTTTGTGCGGCAGAGACCACATTTTTTAGGATACCTTCTGTGCCTAATTCTGTGTTCAAATATATTAAAAAATCTGCCCCCATACCTCACTCAGCTCATGTGAATCTGCAAAGATCATGAAGCAATGGCAGTTTTCACCAGCTGAAGTGCTAACCTCATGGCTGCATCACACCTGAATGAAATCTTCAGCCTAAAACAGGACACACAAGCACCTCTGTCGCCCTCATTTATAAAAAAACACTTTCTTGGCAAGTCCTGTTGAAATTACTTACGATGGTGGCCCAAGTGACTTTTAAGTCCGTAGCTACTAGAACACCAACCCAGACTGAGACATTCATTTTCTGAGAACATTGCCTGCAAACCAAAATTTTGGAAAATGATTTCAGCAACAACATGGAAACACTCTTTTATTAATGCGGGTTGTACCAGAACACTTCACTTAATCAGGACGCAGATAATTAAGAAATCTGGTTAATTGGGACTTTTCCTAGGGAGCTGAATTAAACCAAATGAGTTTTGACTGGCAAGGGACAATGGTTAATTGGGATGATAATTTCACTTAATTGGTATGCCTGCAGGCAGTTAAGTGGTCTGTGAGGCTCAGAGGCTAATAACAGCCTTTCTTTCCTCAACAGACCTGTGCCTATGGAAAATCAGTAAACCAAAATGGTTTTAATGCCCCCAGGTACACATTAAGCATTGCTCAAAAGTTCACTCTCTTCAAGAGGTCATCATTGTAAGACTTTTAAGGAACTTGACAGGCCTAAATTTTTCCAAATATGTGTCATCTCAGAGTAAGGAAACAAATGACCACGATTTTTCACAAGTGGTGGAATACTTTATGGAAAAAGTTTCTCTCAGCCATCAGATTCCAATATTAGAAATCTAAAAAAAAAAAAAAAAGATCTAGCACTTCTAGTACGAAATTGCATTAGCCATTCACAGTCATCTTGCCTTGAGATAATAAAAAGTAATCATCATTCCCTTGGGTATGGCTTGGGTTCCTCTGCTCCCCATGAATCTAGCCTTGCTGACTTCCATCTGAAACTTTGGCCTAGAAGTCACAAGGGATCACTCCCACATCATTGGCCCCAGAGTCTCCTGTTTGCCACCATTCCCCAACACACTGGCTGCAGCTCTTTGGATGTCTGTCAGGCTGTCAGTCCGTGTCCTGCCCAGTTTGCCTCTATATGACAAGTATGACTCAAACGCCTTGACTTTCTTGAACTGGGGAGCCCAGAACTGGACATCCAGATGCAGCCTCACTAGGGCAGAGTGGAGTGGGAGGAGAACCTCCCTTGACCTGCTGGTCACACTCTTCTTAATGCACCCCAGGATATAATTGGCCTTCTTCAAGATTTAATGGTCAGTTAGGCAAGCTTTTGCATAAACTCTAACAACAGAAACTCAAGAGAGAAAAATGGTAATCACCTGAAAATTGGAAAATTAATACACTGCAATGTCTATTTATTACATTAAATAATGAGATTATTTAAGACTAAATAGTAAATATTTAATCAAAGTTAGAATCTAGTTAAAAAGACAATTGTTACCTCTTGATTCACTAATAACCTGCTGCTGATACATAATTTAAAAATCTCAACAACTGTAAACATCCCTGTGCATGAAGGGAAATGTTATTTTTGCAATATTCATTTATTTGGGACATTTGTATAATGTGGATAATTCTGTATTGGTCAGTCATAATCTGGAAGATGTTTCCTACATCCCTTTGGTGAGTGTAATCCTACCACTTGAGCTAGTGCATTAGTATGCCTCTGGCTCTGCCAGTTGAAGACTTAAGCCTTTTAAAAAAGGAACCACATAGACTATTACACAGTTGGATATGTGGGGAGGGGTTTAAACTTCCTTTCCTATAAAGTAACCTATTTCTTTACAGGGATCTTTACAGGAAATAGGAGCCCATTCCCAATCCCAGTCATGTAAACTTAATGAAAATGAAATGTCATTACAAACACCCTTAGAAATCTCCTGAGGATATAATCTCCAAATCATGCTTTTTAACTGGAAAAGAGACCATTCAGTTGTTCACTAATTTATATTTATGGCCTTACAATGTATAAATTTAACTAGCGGTTTTACAAAAGAAGAATACACCTAAAGAAACCCTGTTAAGTAAAGAGACTGAAAGAGCTTTTTTATTAACATCAACACTTTATGGCAATATCAGGCTCCATCTTTTCTAAATTAACCTTGAAGAAAATGCAATGCTTTTCCAATTTCAATTCAACTAGTAACTCTCCACTATAAAATCTCAGCCCTAAAATATCTAAAGCCTTGCAGGTGATCTTGTCTCCATCTGCAGATCTGTTCTTCATAATGATGACTGCTTTGCTGAGCACAATGAGTGTTCTTCAAAGCACGAAGAAATTACTGTAATAGATCCCAGACTTTTGGGCTGTTTATCTGTGCTATGACATCTGTCCATGGACACAATGGAGTCACCTTTATCCCTTATTCATACACATAAACCTGGAAATCCTTTCCTGTATTTCCCTGGGACATAATCCCAGGGTCTCACCCTGTTAACACTGTTAGGGGAGGAATTTGTACTCAGTGAACTCTGCACTGATCAACTGCAAGACAAACTTGGGTGTGATCCTAGATCAAAATATAGTTTAGTTATTCTCCTTCTCATCCAGTTTCAATTATTCCTCACAAACTACATGTATTACCAGGTAGCTCTAAAGTGCATTACACTGCTCGGAACTGCATAATTTTCCTACTATTTTCCCAGACTCAAAAAAAGAAGTCATAATACTGTTCCAAAAATGCAGTGAGACCCTAGTTTGAGAAGCCTTTCAAATCCTCTCTTTTTCTCCAAAAGAGCAGATGACCCCTATGGAAGCCCTGGGTAAGAATAAATATATATGAAAATACAACAGAGATGATCAGCAAACTTCTGAAAAGACCTTGTCTTCAAACTGTCATTCCCAGGAGCAGGAGTCCCAACTGAAGCAGCTGTGGGAGCTTGATAAAGAAAGCCACACTACCAAGAGAGGTTCATATTTAGTTCTCCAAAATGAAGTAAATGGCAACATAACTAAGGGCTGTTTCTGCTGGTAAGTACTCTAATTTCCTTGATTATTTACCTAAGCATTCCTGAATCATGCTAGCTAAATTGCTGCAGACTCATTTCGAACTGGGAATGTCTAGCAACTCTATCCTGCTGTTTTCTCCTTTCCTTTCCTCCGGCAAGTATGAGTGTATCCTGCCCTGTCTTTCACCCATCCGTTTCTAGTGAAGCTCGTTTCAACACTCTCCTTTGACACCAAAAGCATTTATTTTCCATCTTTGTTTTAAATTTTTATATCCATGAACTCACCAGCCTGCAGTTGCCTAGAAGAGTCTCAAGCAATTCTGCAATGGTGAGTAATGTTAACAGTTTTTTATTTGCATATGTCTTGATAAGACACAAGTAGAGGCCTGCAGGCTTCTCCTTCCAACTTGGGTGCATAAAACTTCTGAGCTACTTCTCCTCTCACTGTATGGCCTCTAGTGCTTAGAATTGCAAACACATAACTTAGTCAATAAATATTTAATTTCCAATAACCTTTGTCAAAAGTTCCTGCTCTTTGAGTTTGACTTAGACCAAGCAATTATTTGGAAATGTTTTACCCTGTGCCCAAATATTGAACAACCTTTTGCAAATAAATACCCTGGACAATTGACTACCTGATTGCCACCTTCTTCACCTTTACTTCCTTGTCTTCCTGCATGACAAAGCCTCCGAACACCCTGTAATTCCATGGCATCCCAGAGGCAAGCAGATTTCATAAGCGTTAGAGTTTTGAGATTTCTTTCTAGTCTTTTTGTTGCTAGAATTAAACAAATAAATCTTAGCACAAGACAGATGTTATTATAAAACCATCAGCTAGCATAGTAAGATCTTTTGTTTTGGATCATGAAAGTCATAGGTCTCCAAATTACTGAAGTGCATCTCTGTGAGAAGAAAGCCACAGGCTCTGATCTTCATTACAAGGATTGCATATAGAGCTTCTATTTAAGTGTCACCAGAAAAAATGCAGAAACAGCCCTGGGAACAGGGACTCTAAACTAGGAATTCTTCCTCTAGCAATGTGCCCTTTATTGTCAGGTTACAGCATCAGCACCTTTGGGGTCATTTTGCCTCTGCCCTTTCCGACCTTGCATTCAGAGTTATAGTGTTGTCTCAGTTGAACAGAACAGAAGGGGAACAGCTTAAAATTCAATATTCCCTGCAGGATGGTGGCTGCAATTGGGCACTAAAACCTAATAGCTCTGAGATCCCCACATTCTGTCTTCCCACCTGCAAACTTTCCATTACTCCAGAAGAAATAGCCTAGTCTTTTGCAATCAAAAATTCTTACATGTCATTTCCTCCCATCCTCATACAACTGCTCACATATCAGATACACTACTATTATTTCTTGGGGCAAATTTTGGCCATGAACTTGATTATTTTTTTGTATTATTTTTCTGTCATTACCCAGCTGAGATAATTTACAGTGATCATACTTAAGAGCATAATTGTACATACTTAATCTTATGTAGTTATGTCCAGATTATCAATAGAAGTATTCTAGAGTAGTTAGCTGATGATGAGGTACCTCAGATGTAGTGTATTTGTAATGGCTAAGTTTCCAGGCTCTCCTCATTTTTGTTCTGTAGCCTAGACCAGCTTATGTGACTTTGTGTTTGTGTTTTGCAGGAGCCAATATGTTTGGGTGTGTGAAGCTCTGTATATAAATGTCTGCCCACAAAGCCAAGACCGCTCTTCAAGAAAAAAATATTTTCAGTAGAGCTTTTATGGTTTTCTACTCTTGGACAACCATTAGCAGTCTGTCACCCAAGAGTTCTAGTAATACTGTTTCAAATGTTAACTGCAAGAGGAATAAATGTTAATTTTTTGATGGTAAACACATTGAGACAAATTGGTGAAAAAAAAACCCCATAGGTAGTAGCATTGTGGTGAATAAAGCACAGATTTATTTCCTAACTTCCAATAACTATGAAGTATTTGTATATATGACTAACTTTGGTGTCCTGAAAGCTTTGTTAATGACTAAAATCCCATCTTATTTCTGATTAATTTTATTGAATATTTTACTCTGTGACTTCACTACAGAATTTTCTTTGAAGTAAAACTGATCTGATTGCATTTAATCTTGATGCCTAAGGAAAGAAATAAAAAGTGCCTTTTTCTCTGAGTCATCTGATATTTTCTATTGTGTGTTTGAT
Source organism: Coracias cyanogaster (assembly GCA_033124195.1). Classification (NCBI taxonomy): domain Eukaryota; kingdom Metazoa; phylum Chordata; class Aves; order Coraciiformes; family Coraciidae; genus Coracias; species Coracias cyanogaster. Next base: position 37,763 of record JAVSBS010022144.1, read on the forward strand.
CTTTCCTGTCATCTGTGCTTATTCCTGACTCTGCACCATTCTTGCTATTCTAACCCTCCCCCAGTACCCCTGACCTTGCTCAAGAGAATAAGGCAACTACTGTGTGTGGTTTTTACTTTTTTTAAAAAAAATTTGGAAATTTTACAGTTATTTCTCCACCTACATGAATACAAAGGTGATGTTATGCTGGCCTTCTCACAACATCTTTGCAGGTATTGTGACACTTTAAATAGTATTTTTAATAGCAATGAGCAAAAATTTAAATGCACATCCTAGTTTGTCTGTCAATCTCAATGAAATTAAAGCTATTAATATTCCATCAAAATGTGATTACACTGTAATAATTTATCATAATTTCTCTTTGAAATAAAGAATATGCAAGCCTTAATATATTACTGACAATGTGTAATTTTTATGTGTTTACTAGTTGCTGCTTATGCTCTTTTATGAAATCTTTCCATCATACTTAAAATTAAAAATATAAAAATAAACAATATAAATAAGTATTGTTTTCTCATAGATTTTGGAACTCATTTTTCATAACTAAAATAATTACAAATATTTGTTCTACAGTTCATTTAAAAGTTACTTTTCCTGAAAAATTAAACAAAATTTAAGGCTTCTTAAATTAAAGGTGCCAAATGGGAGAGTTGGGACAAACACCAGCTTGGAGGAGCTCAAAGACAAGGTCACTGATGGGATCTAGCAACTGGCATACAGTATATTGGTACCTAAAACAAAGTGCAGAAAAGATCCCCTTTTTTAAGCATTGCATTGCAGGGAAGAGGAGACAGGAAGATGGTTCTTTCTTTACTGAAAGCAAAATGTTCACAAGAGAAGATTCAGGCCCTCCAACAGTAGTAGTCAGGGCTTTCTTCAAGCAAAGGATGGAGTATAGGTGTGCATATGTCACAGATCTCTTCATCTGTTCAAGAAAACAAAATGTTTTTTAAACTTCTGTTCTTACTACATAGGAAGAAAAACAAGGTATAATGGTACTGACTTAATCCTTGGGATATCTGCTAGATATCATAACATACAACTGAAACAAACCATAACGATGCTAAAACAGGCCAGGTTTTAATTGCTTAAGGAACAGCCTGAGTTCAACATAGAGTGCGTCAGCAGAGAAAATATCCTGACAGACAGTGTAGGCTCACCTTGAAAATTAGTTAATGCCTAGGTACACACTGATCTTGATATGTTTTCCAAAATTTTGTATCAGGAATACTATGTACAGTCAACATTTTTAAAGGGTTACCTTTTTGAAACTTGAGTTGTTGCATACCTGTCTGGGAATGTGAGTCTACACCGAGAAATGTTTTGAAAGCATCCTGCAGGCTGCCCACATCACCCAAATGCTACAGATATTAAAAAGGCAGCACTAAGCCATTAGCAATTTAGGTAAATGCCTATTTTGTAACAAAATCAATGTAAAAATGATAGTATGAAGGATGGAGAAGTGTTTTTTTAATGCAGGTGACCGATAATGGAAGCAAAAGATATGAAATGAGAGTGATGAGTACAATTAAGGGCAACATAAAGGTATTTGGAAATACAGTATGATTACTTCCTTGAATTCTCCTCTGCCCCACTCCAAAAAGTAGGTCAAATAGAGTTACATTTCTAGATGGAGTTGTAAATAACTGATACAGAAAACACTGAGACATTTAACTTAGGTTTCAGTTCTGTATTTGCAATGAAAAATGAGGTTTTATTTATCCCACCTGATGTGGACATAAGGATTTACCTCTGCAACAGAACAGGATGTGAGACTATTTCCACTGTGTGCAATCATTTCCAGATCAAGCACCTGAGCTGAACATTTCGTCAGTTAATATCTTGATTTAAAACTGAGATTGAAGTAGCAGAGATTACACTGAATCATTTTGTAAATTGGTATTGTGGTATAGTATTAGTATTACTATTATTATTACTATTATTATTATAAAAGTAACAGTGTAGAGTAATGTCCTCAGAAATAACTTCCTGGCTCAACACTATTAAATATTCTTAGTAACTGGACAATTATATGAAATCTTTTTTGGTACTGCTTTGTAAACCAGTGGGTGGTAAAAATCTGAAGGCTAAATTAGTATCACAAATCTATGTGGCTCTTCTGAATATAGGGTCAGGATTCAAGAGTTGACATGAGTAGTTAAATAGAAAAAAATGCCTTATGAAATGAGGCTTAACAACAATATTCTGTTTACTGAATAACTAGTTTGAGGAAACATCTGATTTCTTTGACACTCTCTCTCTGGAAACCCAAAGAGATAATTAATAGCTGGAAAGAGAGGGAGGTGCTTTTTATGTCAACAAAACCCCCAACTTTGAAAACAGACATAGTTTTCCACCAGTAAGGGTTACTAAATCTTAGAAGGAACATGATGAACTCCAGATTATCTGGAGCACTTTAAGTGCAATTTGGTATCTCTCTGAAACTTGTATTTCGTACAGTTTTAAGATAAATTCTACCACCTGTGTGGGCTGGGACTTGAAGGAAATAGTCATACTTTCCAGTTTCAGAATGTGTGAATCTATGAATTCCCCCTTTATTTCCTCTTCACAAGTTCTGGGGACAGACAACTGCCTAGATTATTCCCATCATGATCAACACATGCCTAAACATGATGTGCATAAGTCACTTAGAAGGGTCAAAAAGCTTTTCTGAACCCAGTATGATGCTGGGCAGATACACTCTTTCCTATCCTTATAACTGTTTTCCCTAGAAACATATGTGAGCCACAAGAAACTTGCCACCCTTTGAGACATGACATCAGTCAGTTTATGCCAGCAGAGAGAACCTCTCAGGTGCATCAAGCAATGATTCACTACACCGAAGGAAAATTGCCAGGTTTAGTATCAAAAAGGGATTATCCCTCCCTTCCCGAATCTCGGTCTCTGATCAGACTGGTCAGAAAGATCAATTTTTCCACAAATAAAAGTCCTCAGCTGCTCATTCAGATAGTTTTCCCCACCTGCTGTGGGTGCCAGGTAGTAGCTGACAGTTGTGCAGAGTGGCTGAATGACCTGAGAGCAGGAAGCACAACTAAATCTGGTAGTCTTGGTAGAAGGGTAGCTGGATGGAATCTAACGGCCTAATATTATATAATAATAGACCACGCTATATTACAGTCATATAGTTTCTAATAAGTATAGTGTTATATATAATTATATGGAACACAATACATACAGTATAATAATATATAATAATATCCCCAAACTCAAGGTAGATTCTTTGTTCCCTCTGGCCTTAAACTACATAAAATCACTTCTAGCTCAGAACTGATTAAAGGCTGAAGTACAAGTCAAGATTTAACTGATAAACTTTATAAATAGGCTTTGACTATGGCCCCTGGTTACAGTAATTTACATAAAACCAGGCTAGGATATGGCAGGAAACGAAATACATTCAGATTTTGTTTGTCTGCCATTTTAATAATAAGGATATGACTCCGATAGCTGTTTATTTTGAAATGTGACACAGAAGGAATTATTTTTAAGTGATATTGCAATACATGATTGCACTACAAAACAAAATGGGTTTTTTTTATTCCAGTAGAAAATATGATTTCTGACCACGCAAAAAAATTGAGCTCCAAGGGAAGACTGATTAATCAAATTAAAACAGAGATCTCTTTAAACATACTACAACATATTCACACTGTTTAGGTGACAGATGGAGATGGTAAAACCACATTCTCATGCAGGTATGCAATAGCATATCAGGCACTCGTACCATTTTATGACATGAATCACCCACTGTACCACACTGAAGATGCAGTAGTGAAGCAGACTGTCAGGATTCCCATTGCACAAATATTTTTCAGAGCTTTATATCACCTCTGTCTTTAACTGCACCCACTTACCATTTGGTATGCAAAGCCGTACCACGGATGTAATTCATTTTACAGACTGATGTAGATCTATTAAGTGCCTTTCAAAGCAAGACACACAGAAAAAGTGTAGACAGACAATACCCAAGGCATAATCTGTCTTTCCAAAGTGTTTATAGGCAGAAAAGAAACCTCAGTTAAAATCAGAGTAAAATCTTTGTTTAATTTAGCACTGGTTCCTTTCACCGATTTTTAAACTGATCAGTTTAAGAATACTGACTGGATAAGGACAATGATTAGAGCTGTTTATCGTGTAACTTAGTACCATGTTACATACGCAATTGCCCTTTTTGACATTGAGGGGATTTTCTTAGCCCTTCTGAGATAATGGCCTTGTTTTCCTGAACCTGCTGTAACCACTATTATTTTATACCTCTTCATTGCTTTTCCTCCTCTGTTCTAACTCAGTGGCCCATGCGTGTTTGGCACCTAAGGAAATCCTACAGGTTAGGGACTTGTGACTAGATTAAAACGACTTAGAAATACTGTCTTTAGAACAAAGCATTATTTAATCACTTCTTCAAAAGTAACAGTGGTGTAAAGTAAATTGTGAAAACAATGAGCAGCTACTCATTGTCACTCTAGAAGTGACTTTTTTTTCCCTGAAAACTTATCCATGACCTTTTGAATTCCTCATTGTTTGGAAAAAAATCACTTTCTGCCTGTGTTTCCCTGCCAGTTGTCTCACTGACGATTCTCGAACAGTATATGTCTATTCATTTAACCCTAATCTTAAAGCCTAATTAAGAGCCTAGGGTAAACCACTGTTCAATATCTTGCTTTTGAATTTTAACACAGTTTATAAAAGTGAAGAAACAATCAGAAGGAGAATTCTGAAAAATAAGGACTTTCCATTGGTTTTAGTTCCTTCTTGTACTGTTCTGCTCAGGGAAACTTTGTGCTAAGTATCCATTATAAACAGAAATGTATGTACCTTAAACAGAAATAGCCACAGTTCCTGACCAGCTTGTCATATTCTCTGCTTCCAAAAATTTATCATTTCCTCCAATCTGGCCCTAAAAACTCTGATTTACAACAGTGCTGTAACCAAGTTGTTACTCACTGGATCATAATCTCCCCAGGGAAGTGGTGGACTCCACAGCATTGGATACTTCTAAGATTCAGCTACACAGGGTGCTGGGCCATCCTATCTAGCCTGTGATATTCCCAAGAAAGGTTGGACCAGATGATCCTTGAGGTCCCTTCCAACCTGGTATTCCATTATTGTATGATGTCACCAATGGTTTCCATGTGTAGTCAATGGACTATGTGCAGGTCCAGAGAATAATTCTTCTCTTGGTAAAATCCTTTTCTGTTTTTTTACATTGTCTGGAGGCATGTCTCTCATCTTGATGTTGCCAAAGTAAAGTGTCTAAACCTAGCAGGGAGGCAGGACATAAGATGCATCCTAATTCTAAGCATTTTTTGCATGTTAGTGTAAATGAGATGATATCTGGGGATGATCTTTGAGGCATCACTCTCAGACAAGTCTCTTCATCTGCTTAATGGCTATCCTTTTATTTTGCTACAGACAAACCTATTTAGGAAAATGTTCTTATGAAGAAGTTTTGAGCCCTATCACTTATATCATACAAGTGATAGATTTTTACAGGAGTATCAGGTGTCACTAACAATTAACTTTATCAACAAACTTTCTCATTTAATATGAAATCAGATCTGTGACAAATTTATTTTTATCAAGCCATAAAACTATTAAAGCAGTGGTTAGATTCCTTTGTCAATCTTTATAAGCTTCAATCTTTTCCAGTTATTCAGTCAGGCTGGTTGCAGCACTATTACCTCATGGTCATGCTGCTACCACAAGCTTTTCTTTCACTGGCCATGTTTGTATTCCACTGCATGCCATTCCAACCAGTGGTCATACAGAAGGGTGAGGAAGTTACTGTTTGTGTCCTTAATGAAGAGCAACTGCCCACTTAATGTCAACCAAAAAACCCCACAAGTTAATGAAGTTGTGATTGTCTGGAATACACAAAAATTTCAGACAGAGCACACATCCCCTACCTGACCTCTCAAAATCCCAACAAAAGACACGAAGTCATTAGAAATTAGAATCACAGAATGGTAGGATTTGGAAGGAATCTCTGGGGATCATCTAGTTCAACCCCCTGCTAAAGCAGGTTCACCTAGAGTAGGTTGCACAGGAACACATCCAGGCAGGTTTTGAAAGTCTCCAGAGAAGGAGACTCCACAACCTCTCTGTGCAACCTGGTCCAGTGCTCTGTTACCCTCACTGGAAAGAAGTTTCTCCTTATTTTTAGGTGCAACTTCCTCTGTTCCAGTTTGTGTCCATTGCCTCTTGTCCTACCACTGGGCACCACTGAAAAGAGACTGGCCTCATCCTCTTGACCCCTGCCCTTTAGATATTTATAAACATTGGTAAGATCCTCTCTCAGTCTTCTCTTCTCCAGGCTAGACAGACCCAAGTCTCTCAGTCTTTCTTCATAAAAAGGTATGTTCTAGTTCCCTAGTCCTCACTTTAGCCCTCTGCTTGACTTTCTCCAGTATTTCCTTGTCTGTCTTGAACTGGGGAGCCCACAACTGGACACAGTTCTCCAGATGTGGCGTCACTAGGGCAGAATGGAGGGGAATGAGAACCTCCCTCAGCCTTCAGTAGCTCTGCTGCTCACAGAACTGCTCTCACACCAGCACACTATGACCTCTTCTCCAGTTTACTGACTGTTTTCTAAGTACGGTTTCTTAAAATTAACATTACTATACTAGTAACTGTAAAGTCATGCATCCTTTTGGTAAGATACAACAATACCATCTTACATTTTTTCAGCTACAGAACTGATATTTACGGAAACATTCTGCTTTTTCTGCATCATTAATGTTATTGATAAAGTTGCCATCTCCAGGGACAGAAGCCTATATGTTTTCTTAGGATTGCTTTTATTTCTAATGTTCCTTGAACTAATTTGTGTTATTATTGCATTGCTGGCCACATATTTTCTTCACTATTCTATTAAATATGGATTTTTTATTTTATAAATTTAATTGCTATTAATCTGTCTTCTCCATCTTTCTTGATTTTTATACAGTGACTGTTTACAAGTCCTTGCCATCCCTTCATCACTGAGGCTGAACCAAAATCATACTAAACAATGAAAAAAAAAGAACAATAGTTTAAAAAAGATATTGTTTTTGTGTAGAAAGCAGTTTTCATGGCCAGCTAACAATCTGTTCTTTTCCCCATGGTATTTGAACTTATTTCTTCTGGTCTTGTAGAAGACCATTAAGTGGATTAATCTATCTTTATTCTTCATACAGACAACTTCTGAACAGGTTTATGTCATATGGCAAGGCATAGACCAAATCAGACATCCAGTTTTCTCCGCGGAGGGAGATGAAAACTCTATTCAGCCACACCAAAAGTTGTCAAATGGTAAGAGAGAGCACCTCGTTCATTAATAATTCTCTCTTGGGTTATAGCAGAGAGAATATTAAGAATAGCTGGGCTGTTTTTATAGTATTGAGTGATTAAAAAAATCTGTTTTGTTCATCATACAAAAAAATTGAATAGTGAAGTGACAGCATTTCATTTAAGTTATTCAGGACAACAAAATCTAAAGTTTACTGCAAAGAATTCCTGAAAGATCTCTTTATATTCAATTATTAGAAAGAAAGCTGGCAAAAATATTAAGTGCTGATAAATGCAAAATAAGACACATGAAAATAATTAAACTTATGTATTGATAAACATTAAAATACTGAAAGATGCTCTGGATTTTTTACAAATGCTATTCACAAAACATGAAATCAGTGCAAGCGGGAAGAATGGTAGATTAGTACTAGAAGAAAACCTGACACTAAACGATAAAATAACAGAAGACTCATTTCATCGGTCATTCCATCCCAACAAAAAAAAACAGGAGTAAGCTAAGGAAGACACAGAAAGACATGGAAAGGATATTCAGAGGTATGTCACATGGATAATCAGAGCTACTGCTGCTTCTGTACAAGAAAAGATGTGGGGCTTAGAAGGCAAAAAATCCAGAGCAATGTAAGAGTGAGAACCGGTGTAAGATTATCCATTGCTTTTAACCACACATGAAGATGAGGGCACTTATAAAGTGTTAAGCAGCTGCTTTAAAACAAACATGAATAGGGTTTGGAGGTTTTGTTTTTGTTTTCACAAAAGGCGTATAATCGAACTGTCAAACTCATTTCCACTTAATTTTTTATGATGCCAAAATCTTAACTAAGGTTCAAAAAAAGCATTAGAAAATCTCAGGGAAGAGAAGAAAAAGCTACCACAGGGTATAAGGCAGGATGGTCTCCCTACAGCCTTGTAAAGATTCAATTTTTGACTTATGGAAGCTGAAAGAACACAACAAAGGAAAGATTACTCTGTATTTGTGTTTTCTCCTTTATGTTTTCCTAAGCAAGCATAACTCAGAATTGGCTATACTGACCTTGCTATATTAAAAAAATATAGATACAAAGTTTAAAAATGCCACCAAAACCTTCTCTCTTCCCCTTTTTTGAAAACCAAATGAAAAAAAGCCCAAACCAAACCCCAAATCCCAACACATTGCCTGGGTATTATTTGCAGTCTGCCGTTCAGTCTGAAGTCAACCAGGAAAATATTTTTTTATATGAGTCTCCCTCCACAAATGAATTAAACCTTAAAAATTCCAATGCCATTTTGCTGAAATAAGTGAAACAAAGATAAAGTAACCTGGCTAAGCCACAAATCAATTCCCTGAAAGCGCCAAAATAAATAACTCTTATCTCCTTGCTTTCCATCCCCCAATATTGTTCTTTTCTTTCTTCATATTGATAGCTGAAAAGAAAAAGACTAGTATATACTAGCGGAAAATAATACCTTGCATATCTTTTTGTTTTATCATTCAGAAGAATTCTTTGCATGAAAACCAACCATTTTAGACACACTTTTCATACCTGCTTTTATACAAAACCACATGGAATTTTGTTTTCAGACCAAGAAGTTGCAGCCTCTTCGCTGGGTCAGATACCTAGCCTTCACTGATGAGATGATTGGCCAAATTTCTACTCACACACATAGCTCTTAAATGAAATGCCAGCTGTGTAGGAGGGTCTGGTGATCCCTCTGAGGCAAAGTGGTTTGTGCAGTCTAATGTGCAATACCATATCCAACTTCTTGCTACAATTCACAGTCCTGCTATTAAGGAAACAGGAGCAATACTGTGCAATTCAAATTTCCCTGCATGAATTTTTGACCTGATCTTGCTTCTGATCTGCCACTGGTGAAAAACTTACACCCTAGCAAGAAGAAGCAGCAAGACAAGCCTATAAAATTGCTGATGAATACTGACTCAGCAAAGAAGTTGCAAATATTTCTTTAAACTACAGCCATGTCTCAATACTATACTCAGATTAATGTTAAGTGTAAAATCCCTGATCAGGTTAATGTCTCTGGTTAATCTGAAAGGCAAAACAAAGGGCTGGCTCTGGCAATAAGGCTATGCCTTTTACATTGATTTTTTTTTGTGTGTCAGAGAGACATCACCAAGGAATTGTTTCCACAGACCAAATATATCTCTGGCATACACTTGCTGGTGTCTACCACAGGCCACCTGATGAAGGGGAGCCTATCGATGAAGCCTTCTTACTCCAGCTCCAGGAGGCATCGCATTGACAGTCTCTCATCCCACTGGGGGATTTCAACCACCCTGACACCTCATAGGGGTCACAGGGAAATATTTTGCCTGTTGAGGTTGTTTGAAAGAGGACAAAAAGACTGATACCCTCCCTCCCCGGTACCGCCCCCCCCCAATAATATAACTTATTTAGAAACAAAAGACTACAGAAGTATAAGGTGTGAAATAATATGTAAATAGAGATTTTATAATATACTGTAGCCCAGAAGAAAGTCAGATGGCTAATAGAAATGTGCAAAATAAATGTCATATACCTACATATACTTGTTATAAACCAGTCAAAACCTGTGTTCTTACAAAAAATGATTACTGTGTGCTGTACATGCTATAATATAGCCAGAAAAACATGGCATAACAGATCATTAGTAACTTTTGTCTGTAGTATACATGAGTTACTATATATAGAGTAAATGTATGTTTGAAGTAAAACAGTTTCTTTTGAAACATTAACTAGAGAAAGACCTTTAAAGTATTAAACTCTAATTTAAGACTATTTAACTGTTCCCACTGAAACAAACTGGTATCAGGTTGTTTTCAATTCCCCCCAAATCTCATTTTTTTCATACATACTTCTGGTATTAATAACTTCCAGTATGAAATTAGTAACTTTTAATTTCACTGAAAGGCTCTTTTTCTTCAGTAAGCTTCCATCTTTATTTAAGATGACTGAAGAGCTGATGCTGGAAGCTGGATCTTATAGCTTATTCTTCTTAAATGATTGTTGAGAAAATTATTTTAATCAATTGCATGAAGCAAGGTGAGATAAAAGGATTGAAGTTAACTACTCAATAAGAGATGTAGGCATCTACAAGAAAGTCTGGAAGACATTGTAGCCTGAATTCACAACAACATAAAAACCTGCATTCGCCTGCTGCTTCATCACAGTAATTCCTAATAAAGGAATCTGATCTGAAACACCCCCAGAAAATACTGAGGTACACAGGGAGATGACCATGAGTGATCGTCCATCAACTGGACTGCATTAAATGACCATGTGTTTATCCTCAGACCTTGAGTGGTGCCAATATGCCTCAATTTAAAGCAGATTCAAGCAGCTAGGAAAATGTATGCAAATAAGTTGAACAGCAGCTCTTAAAGTGATAATCGGTTCAATTCCTGATCATCTGACCACACAGTTGTAAACAATCTTTTTAAAGCAGTTGTGTCACTGCAGCTGCAACATGACCTCTACATAATAGCTCACTATTACAGAGCACTCACACATAAAATGAATGATCAGTATCTGCTTCCCAAGGGATGCTAACCATGACAAATAAAAATGCTCTGCTTAAAGGGATAAAAATGGCTATCAGAAAAAGATTTTGCATGTGTTAGGATGCATAGAACTTCTAAAAGTGGTATAGCACCTTACTAGGTGGAAATAATAGCTTGTTCAAAAAATATGTTTGTTCTTTTGGATGCAAATCAGAATGATACAGTCATATCTGATAAAAATGATGCATCATTTCATCGCTTATTAATGGTGAAGAAAGTTTCACAGCATTTAATAACTATGAACCTTTCAAAATCAGCAAAGCTTGAAAAGCTTCTAAGCTATTTCCCTCTCATATCAGCCATTTAAACACCTCCTCTCTTATGACCCTGTATCCCACTCTGAGGCACTGAGACATAACATCAGCTTTAGGTTCCTCACCCAGACCTAGGTTCCTGGAAGTTTGGGGTCAGAGGTACTTGGCAGTCAAATACCTATGGATTTTATTGAAGCTGTGTTTGCCACAGAGATGAAACACCAAAACACATGTGCTCCTCCCTAGCATCTCTGGTGTTTAGTACTTTTCACATAGCTAATACTAGATAACTTACATTATGTTAACATCAGTTTCAAAATGGATCTTTACCCTAAAACTTTGATTTGGGGGAGCACATTTTGGTTTTTGTTTTTATTAGGGTGCTACAAAAGCAATGGAGCAGGCAGCTGTGTTTCAATTCTCCAAGGTATTAATCCTTTTTACTTAACCATGGGTCTTCTGATCTGTCATATTTCGATTGATACAAGACATCCCTCCAAAAGCCAAGGCTTTGAATAAAACCCACAAAAGATCTAGCAAAGTCAGTTGCAAAATGAATCTTATCTACCAGTTTGCAACGCCCTGACGGCAGCTTCCATGCAGACCCCAGGCCATTTGCCAAATGGAAGCAGCTTGGCTTTAAAAGCAGCTTTAAAGTGTCAGTCGGTGAACTACTGAAGGCTTCAGACACTGAGAGTTCAATCAGTCACTGAAATGCCTGTTGGAGGGATCCCAATGCACCACCTGGGCCCGAGCTGCCTGCAGCTGTGAAATGTGCCAACACGTGGAACAGCCAGTGAAAACAGGGATGCTTAGTTTCTATCTCTCACTTGGAGGTGAAATCTTCCCTAGTAAAAATTTTGATACTATTCTTGGACACCGTCGAAGGTGAAAGTGAAGTAATCACATTTAAACCAAAGGTACTTGTTCATGAAAACTTTGCTTCAGTAAAGAAATGTTCAATTTTTTTTTTCTCAGTCCTGTTCTACAATTTATATTTTTCTAGTTTTATGTTTTCTAGGCTTTTATTTTACAGTTCAGCCTCACTAAAACTTACAGATAAGGTGTAAAAACATTCTTCCATCTTACTGACACTAACAGTTCAATTTTTGAGGGCAATATTTCACTTAAACTTCACAAAATTCATAAGAAATGTGAAAACTTATTTGAATAGTTTATTACACCCTTGATTTGGTATAAATAAAACCATTAGATTCTACTGCTTTCATCCCTGTCATGCAATTCTAGTATTCACTGCTGCAATAAATTAGGTCTTACAAACAACGAAACATTATAAAACAAATTCAAGAGATGCTGTCAATAGGGAACAAAAAGGAAATTATCTAGTGCAAGCTTTTTGAGTGTAAACCCCTTGACACATGTTGTAACCAGCCAGTTAATAATTGCTTTGTAAATTGTTGTAAGTCTGAAATGAAACAGTAGGGATAAAACTAACAAACAAGACATAAAGTACAATTGTTACTTGTTTGGAGTGTTGGAGAGATTATTGTCACTGCCATCAAAGTTCAAAATCTTGTAACAAAACCACTGTTTTTATATTTCCCCCAGTGTAGCTATTATACTTGTGCTAGAAAATACATATAATCCTTATCAATAAATAATGTGCCACACAAAATATACGTGCAGATGCCGAATATTTACAAGAGAAACATGCCACAAATTTTAACACCACTCACATCACTCACTCTCTCTCCCTTATTCACCCAGAACAGATTTTCTCAGGCTGGACAGAATATGTAACAGATGATAAAAATCCAGGGGGCACAGGAATGGGTAACATCATCACTGCATCATGTTACAAGGCAGGAGGTCTCTTCCAGAATGAAGAGGACATACAAAGGCAACTTCAAACAGAAACCTCTTACAAAACAAATTGAAGTTTGGCAAAGTCACAAACAACTGGAAATAGGGTTATCCAAAGGACAGAGACTGGCAATCTTTTTAATTGGCCCCATTACCATTTTTAGCTATAACACTTCAGACTTTTCATGAGTGTGTTACTTAACTATAAATTTTTTTTCAGTGTTATGCCTTGGCAGATCTTCACCATCAACTTGCAGCCAAAATGTCATTCCATGTTATGCTGCCAACATGACACTGACCTAATTTGTCCCTTGTACTGTATTTTCAACATAGAGTCAGAACTTACGGAAAAAATGCTTCTTTTGTCTTATGGTTATTTCCCAGAATTTGAAATAATATTTTATTACTAGTGTTCCCAAAATGGCAGCATAAAAAGGGGGGAAAGGACAATCAGAAAGATAGAGTCAACTTGTTTAAAATGTAGCTCATGTAGGGGCAATTACTTTGTGCCAATAAACTTTAAAACAAATATCCAGCTGTTTAATTTTAACAGCTTTAAGGTACTTATTTGGTATTCTCACCTAAAATATTTAGTTGCTCTAAACAATGTGAACATTTTAAATACTGTACTTAAATATTGTAATGTATTCTCCTTTTACTCCACTAGGAAGCCCCCACCAAGTTTAAGTTCTGCTATGCAAATACATGTATGTCTCACCTGAACATCTCTTATCTTGGCTTTAAATTACTCACGATAAAAATGCATGAATTGAATCCTTCCATTATTATTGAGAGATAGGAACAGTTATTGCACTTCATTTCTTTATCACAACTAGAAGCAAGTTCTCACAATACTTCTTTAGGGAATGCAAGTTCTGAACATTTTTAGACTGCTAAATAGTCTCAGGATAGACCTCAAACAATAACTCATGTAATTCTAGTACTATACAAAGCAATGTTTGCTTAGTATTTACTATGTATATGCTTAAATCCTAGGACAAAGTTTTAAGTATGAAAATATCATGGAATACTGTATAAATGTGAAGAAAACAAATTTCAGAGATTCTGATGGAAAATCAATAGACAAAAAGAAATATATATCAGAAAGAGATATATTTAGTATAAGTTAAACTGAATATGTTTCTGCACTCCCCTAGCTGATGGAGGACTGATAAACTGTTGTCTGAGTCACGATGAGCTGTCTGAAGAGAAACATCTGAGGAATGTTTTGCTCATGCTCTTTGCTCCACAAGAAATTCATTAACATCATTAGCAAGATATTTAGATAAATCACTACATATAAAAACATTAATTTACATACTTAAATATTCAAAAATCTCGAAAGTGTACTTGCATACTGATGACTAATATCTGCAACCAGAAAAAAAAAGGTAATCCACCCTTCCCTCCAGAAACCAAGAGAGGAAAGCAAAAAACAATGACAAATGGAAATAATAAAACATCTAGAACATATATCAGGGGATGAACTGTGACAATTAATGGCCTCTTTGGCATCTCCTGGAGATGAAAGAATGAAAGATGAGTGTTCAACAGAACTTTTATTTCTCTTTGAGCTAAAGAAGGCACACATTCAGTGCAGCAAACCCATAGCCAGACACAGAAGAATGTTATAAGTCACTTACAGGAACAAGGAATTTCTTTATTTCTTCCAAGGCATGACTCATACGAGAATACGCCTCCCCAGGTGGAGCAAAGACTTCAATTAATACGTGAAGCTCATCACTCAAGTGCGCGTATTTGGCTTCTCCACTTTTCCTTAGTTCTTCCTCCTATGAAAAAAGGGTGGGGTTTTTTTTTTTTAGAACTGCAAATCTACTAATTCTGCATTGATTTAGCATCTACAGAGAACATGACAAAAGAATATAATATAAGCAGACTTCTAAACCCTTTGAGAAATAAAAGTCTAGTACAGCCACTTAAAGATTTAAAAATCATTTTTGAGTGTTTGAATGATAAAACCAATGTAATTATTATCTACAACAGATTTTAATCAGCACAATGAAAAAATGCTAAACAGTCCAGAAGCAAACACTGAAATATTAAATCCATAAAGAAAAATCTGCATTAATTCATCTGAATAATAGCTGTTCACAAAAAAAAAGAAAAAAAAAGAAAAAAAAAGAGCCATTTTAAGTATTTTGGAAGACATCATCAAATGCTATTGTTTATTAAAGTCTCAAAGTTATTTAATGAATATCTGTAGGCGGTACACTACTATTCCATTGCTAAATGAAAGTACACCCTGGTATTGCTCTTTGAGACATGAGGTCTGGGTTTCAGTTCCAGCTTTGACATATGGCACCTACGCAATCTAGTGTACATTGGTTAGGATGGTGATTCCCCTCACCTAGATTTATCTTCGCAATCTTTGGGTCCCAGTTTTCCAGCTATAAAATAAGCCTAGTAATCCTACTTTATGTTAATGTTCTGAAACATCAATCCACCTTCTTATACAAAGATTGGAGATAGTGAATGTAAATTCTAAAACATGTTCATAGTTGTTGCCTCTGCATAAAAAGCAGAGATATAAAATAGCCATCATATTAATGGCATTGGCTATGACAACATAATGAAAAATTCCTGTCATTACAGGATAGCAATAAGTAATGCTGAAGAAATGACGAGCTGAAAACTCAGTGTTCAAAAATATCTTGAGAAATGTAATTTTGAAGAAAATTGGCATGTATATCCACATTTTATAGATGGAAAACATAATCACAGAAAAAGAAGTAAACTAATTTGCTGAGAATTGGCTAAGAAGTTAAAGCTTTTTAGTATTTAGTAAAATAATACTTTATGAACATTTGTATATCTAAGAAAATCTGTAACAATAGATTACAATTCTTATTTACTTAGTTTATTTAATTCTGCATTAACTTCACTTATTTTAGCCTTGCTTAATTTACACCATTGTTTGACACAAAAAATAATTGCATAATGCTATACTTCACACAATACACATACAGTTCTTTTTACTTACAGTAGAAGATCCAGCCCTAAGAACTGGATCTGATTTTTCATAGAATACACAGCGGTTACATCCTTTAGCTCCAGAGTCCTAGATCTGACTCCATGAAAAGTCAACATTTTGCAGAAGGTGATATAATCATAACTCAATAAATGTGACCCATAATTTTATTTTTAAAAGTTGAAAATTTACATAATTGTTTTCAACTGAAAACCTGAAATTAAGATAAGCAGCACAGATGGTAGAATATTTTTATCTTTACAGTTAAAGTATCTTTGGCATTTCACTGAAATCTCACTGAAATGTCCAGAACGAGCACGTAATATAACAGCCTACCATCAGATGCTACAGTACTTTTCAGTTTTCAGGAAAAAATAATTTGATTGCAGCTTCTAGAATAATTTGCCATTAAGCATTTGAACAGAACTAAGTTTTAACAGTTATAAAGTGACATCCTAGCCATTGCTGATAGTCTCTTTCATATTGCTTTTTCAAGATTCTTTAAAAAAAACACCAGATGATAGCCCCAGAAGTGGTCTTTCATGAAAAAGCCTATCAACAAACTTTGTAAAAAATTGAAATAGGATCTTTTTTTCAAATGTAGAAAAAAAAATGTTTGGCTCATTATTTTGATGAGGATTTTGCACAGCTAAGACATTAGTAACATGATTTTATAATGCAGGTCTGTCACAGAAGGCTAGGTATATGCTCGTTAAGTGGTAACAATGGTAGTCTTATTTCTTTTATTTTCTCAACAAACTCCGGAATTCTTAAAACACATCATTTTATAGCATACCCCCTAGGTTCAGCATATACTTTCTGTCACTACTCTGCAGTAATTTCTATAGCTGTTACAAACAGCAGGCTAGGGCCTCAACATTTCTTCCTGAGGAAGCTATTTTCTAACGATATACTAATTATTTTTTTTCTGGTGGAATGCATGGGGTTAAAGACTAAATTTTCACAGAATACCTCTTCCCACAACAGGGTAAAATGTCAGGAAAATGCTTATTTTATTGGAAGTGTGTGTGTTGATAGAGAGAAACTTAAAGAATTTTGGGAAAAACATGGAAGAGTAAGAACCCACAGACCATGTGAGCAATGTACCACACTTTGCTTCCCAAAGCCAGTGAATATGACTGAGTATTTTAGGACTGAATGTAGCCTTATATTTAACTGGTATCAGGCATCTAACAAGCGAAACAACAGACATAACTGTTGAGGAGACAATCATCGATATGGAATGTTACACCTTCTGACAGGTAACAGAGCTTTACAAGTTCAGTGTGGGTGAAGAGGCTCTCCCAGGAGCACGTGAAGCTGGACAATACCTTTGTAATTCTTCATTAACAAGTAGTAAAGCCCATCTGCACAGCAAAATAGGCAGTGCTATGGACCTGACATCCACAGTACTTGATTTAGGATGACAGCACTAGCCCTTCTCTAGCACCTCAGTGGGTTTTGCTTCCTGATAGTTGTAGCCTGGTTGCACAAACCGAGTTCCCATTAGAAGTCAGAAAGCCTTTCTGGAACCCAGTTTTGGTTTACTTTTGTAAGGCAGGAGTCCAGGTCACACCCCATGATCTCTGATCACTGTAAGTAATGGCCCAGTAATTGGAAATTATCAGGATGCTCTTCTCTGAACTGAGATTCTGATTCAAACTAAAATGTTAATAAATAAACACCCTATGAGGTACCGGTAAGGATGGATATGGATTATCAGATTCTCTAGCATCTGTTACATAAAGGCAAAATGAGGGATATTACCATAAATCTATCTTATATGTTGTTATTTATAAGGTTAACTGTGTGCTGTTGGACTTGCAAGACTCTGCATCTCTAATATCTCTAATGCTCTGGTCCAATTACCTGTGGACTTTGGCTGTTTTTCATATAGTTCTGCCTTAACCACCTATGGGGTTCCCCGCGGTGCTGTTTGGTCAGATTCATGTAGCTTTTTATGTTCTATGATTTCCCACATCATGTCCAGCAATTTTTCAGGCCCTGTTCAGCTTGCACAGCCTTGGCCACTGTCTACCCATAGCCATAGTTTGCCCATAGCCATAGAATGGGAATTGTAGCTGCTTAAGCCTACTTGTGTAGACACAAACTGAATCACAGTGAAAGACAATGTACATTGAAACCCTGATGGATTCATTGTAGAAAACTACCCTGAAAACAATTAAAATGCAGTTAAGTCTTAGACACCAGCTCTTAGGAAAAAAACCACCAAACGCGGGACCTGATCAGTTCTGATTTATAAAATGAATAGAATAGATTCGCTGGGCTTCTGGATCAGTGCTGCCAGTCTCTCTTAGTACTGACCCCCAGTTAATGATACGGTTCTTATTTACTGCATAGTGATGATGTTTAACTCCACTGCAGGTTGAGTACAGCAGAGGAAACACACACCACCCTAGAGACAAGTGCCCCCTTGTCCTGATCCTCTTCCACTCCCTTCTGCATGCCAATTCCCTTCATCTCTCAAGACTGATAGTACTCTATTCTATAACCAAAAGCAGCTCCCCTCACATGATGTGCTTCAGGCTTCCTTCATCCTCATCTGCTGCCTTACAGTGCCTGTCATGCAGTGCTGAGTCCACCCACTCTTAACCTGATGTATGGCTCCATAACCCACTCCCTCATAAAAGATAACAGGTATTCTGAAACATCTGCTGTTTTTTTATAATTTCCAGTTGATCAAAGCATGGAAAATGAATTATAAAACTCTATAGCAGAAATTTAAGGAGTACCAACCTCTGCAAAAGTGAAGCGTGTGAGTGAAAAGAACATAAAGGCCAAGAAAAATTATGAATTATCTTTGGATGAGAAAGCAGCCTTACCATTTTAACAGGATGTGTGCTGACAGAGAACTGATTTCTGGCTGGCACCCCAGCCAAAATACTTGAATAAAACTACTGGAAGGAACTTGAAAGAACAAATGGAGTTTGCATAGCAAACAAAATTGCACAATCCAGATTGATGAATAGAAAGTCTCCTCATAAAATTGAAATAATAGAATATCCAAGAATAATAGAAGAGAAACATGCAGCAGGAATTGTGTAGATCTCAGACATAAATTTCATCAATACAGTACATAGAACTTCCTATAATGTAACAAATATAGCTATCAAAAGAAACAACGGGTACTTGAAGAACAATATGAGAATTGCAGTGGATTTCATATCTTGCAAGACCTTGCAAATAAAAGCATAGCACAGAGACTAGACAAAGATGATAATCACAGCGCTGCTGCTACAGAGGCATTATTCATAAGATCAATGGACAATGCTACAGAAGAAAATTAATGAGCATGCAGTCTGACAAATGCAAACCTATTAATTTTTAATCTGGTCATAAATGCAAAAATCAAGATGTTGTCTGCAACACTGATTGTAGTAAAAATAACAAGTGACCTATATGGTAAACAAGTAAATCAGAACAGATATAATTTCTTGGGTACCTGTTCTGGGATTAAAAAGCTTTCAGGTCCTTGGTCCCATCAGTAGAGAAACGGAGAACAAAAACAAGAGGAACAATTTGAGAATGGATGAGGTGGAATGGGACAGTTCTCAGCATAGTACAGAGTGAAGATAAAATAGCTTAGTCATCCCTTGACTCTTGTTTTTAAACCAGTTATTCTCACTCCAGGAAGAAGAATAAAGAAGATGGAGATAATGAGTACATGAGGAGAGCTCAACAACACCTGCAGTCAGCCACAGAGACCCCATAATGAAATACAGGCATGTCGAAAGAACATTGCTTACAACAGAAATTTTTGGAGATACAGGTGACAATTATTATTTTTCTATACTTGATGTATCATTAAAATTCTTGTAGTTACTCTGATGAGATGTAGCAGATTTGTATACATTCAGTACTGCCTTGGGCAAACAGGCCCTTCAATTCAAGGGTGCTTTATTTCCTGATGCTTTTCATTATGATATGCAATAACATCTTAACAGCAAAGAGGTACTAAGCTGTACCTAGATAATATTTTTGTTTAGATAGGTGAGAAGGAAAACAAAGACAAATTAGTAGAAAAATGTGATAAAACAACCATTAAATCAGTATTAAAAGAGCCTGAACACCTGTGTTGAACATTAGATGAACAAAAAATTCTGTGAAAGAAAATAAATGTTTAAACAAGCTTAACACATTAAAGTGGTATGTGCTGAAACTGACACTACCACCGGTGACCACTGTGATCAACAACAATGTATGTTGTATATATGATCATACATACATCAACTATGTATGATCTATGTATAAATTACCTGCCAGAAAAATCATAGAGTGGGGATAGACTTCATAACCCTACACCTGTACCAATCTAAGCAAAAGCTAAAGTAGGAATCACTTGGTCATTAGACAACTGTTGCTAGAACTAAACAAGCTAAAGATGTTCAATGAATATAACCAATGAATTGCAAGTTTGCAAAGCTAATGTAGGGCATTTAAGATCCTCAAGAAGTTACCATACAATTACCATACCTAAAGGTGCTTCCTAAGATGGATATGTTAATCTTAAAACTTATGATCACAATTAGGGACCACTGCATACAGAGTGCCTCTAGATTCAGGAAGGAGACTTTGCCTTAATTAATGAGAGTGTAAAATGTCATGTTTTTATTTCTGAGAGGCTAATTATCAGTTTGTTGCAACCAAATTATGAAGTAGGTTGCTTGAACTCTAACCAAGCTGCTGCGCTCTTACTATGGGCAAAAACATACCTTTCCTTTTTTTTTCTTTTTAAAATTAAGTTGTAGAAGTCTAATAATAAAAAAAAAAAATTAGTAGCCTAGTTCCATACTAACACTTGCAGCTCAAATTACATGCAGGTAGAATGACATGTGCACAAACTTCCTAGCGTCTGACCCCCTCCCTGGTGTTATGCTCACCCCTCCACTGCTCTGGAGGGTCTTAAGGTTATTGGCTTTGGCTGGGGCAGGAGCGCTGACGTGAGTTAGCAGCACCTTGAGTCCTTTGCTGCAAGTGGTAATTTCTTCTTCCTCTCTCCAGGAAGCATTTGGGGTAATTTTTAGGTTTGTGAACATACTATAAAAATTGCTCTTTCTCCATCATTTTGCAATTCCATTCCCCATCCAAATTCACTATATATGGTAAGTTTTACATATGCTGTGCACTTTTTATTTCCTCTCTTTGTTACTCGTGAAGTGATTTTACCCAGCTCTCAAGGTTGTGCTCTTTTAATGACCAGTAACTGACCTTGATGCCAAGTCCGTTTACAGCCCTGGAGCCTTTTTATCATCTCATGCCCTTGCCTTCAAGACCTCCACTTCCTTCTCACCCCTGTACTCCCACCTATGCTGCAGTTTTATTCTAGGGCCATAGCAGCACTCTCTACACAGAATAATGAGCTATTAGGTAAAAATTTTGTACAAATCATAGGTAAGAATCACTCAGCAATTAGACAACTGCTGCTAGAGGTAAGCAAGCTCAAAGTGAGCTGGGGACAGACCCAGGCCAGCCCAGAGGAAGCCTGGCAGGTCCCAAGCCCTGTGCTGCTGCCTTAGCAGAGAGCTGGCAGCCCAAAACAAGTGATGGCAACACCATATTTACTGAGATACAGGGCTAACTGTCAGTGGAAAGAAAACATACGTTACTTAGTGCCTTTGCTGAAGAGGTCTGAAAAATAATCCTGGGATACACAGACTGCTTTTTCAGCTACAAATGTCTAATTTTCAAACTAAATACACACCTGGATAAAGCCTGCTGCTTTCCATGCAATCTCTATTTCAATCAGCAGATTTCAGTGCTAGATTATACACATGACTATCTCAGGATTTAAAAACAGTTGCTTGGGGTGTGCCACAGTGCGAGCTAGAGCTACTGCTCAGGACGAGTCTCTGAACAAAGTGACCAACACTAATTGGCACAGATCACTTTTCCAAACCTCATCATCACTTTAGGAAGGGCTTTTCACTATGATACAGGATTTTCTTTCAACTACACCCGGCTGCTGGTAGGCAAGTGCCAAATCAACACATTCAGAAGGGTAAATTGAGTTATTTAGTGATTTTAAAAAGACTAGAAAAAGTTTATAATGGCTCATGACTCTGTGAGAAATTTAAGAGGAGCTTATAGTGTTAAAAAGTAAAGCAATGAGCCTGTGGCACAAGAGAAAAAGATCCTTTGAGTGAAGCAGACATAGATTTGTTTACATTGTTGGAGGAAAACACACTTTCTTTTTCTCAACTATCACTCTTACTTTCCAGAAATCATTTAACTAGTTTTATTATACTGTAGGTGCCTACATTCAGAGATTTCCAAGCTGTTGCTAATCTAACTGCCTAACCTACTCACTTATCTTATAGCTGCAAAAAAACTTAAACACCCAGGATTTAGGCATGATTTTGATCCTAAACAACAGATTGTGGCTATTTAAATTCCTGTTCCGTTGCTTCCTATTCCTGAAATCTATAGACACCAGAGCTGTCCACAGTAATACTCCTCTGACCAGCAGCACTGCATTAGGGTAAAAGAGAGAGAATCATAGAACCATAGAATGTTTTATGCTGGAAGGGACCTCCAGAGGTCATCCAGTTCAACCTCCCTACACAAGTAGGGACATCTACCTAGGTCAGGTTGCTC
>JAVSBS010022145.1:0-23151 GCA_033124195.1 Coracias cyanogaster
CGTAGATTTCCAAAGTGAGTTTCATAAGTTTTCCCCACCAACAGATTCTCAATTTGTGAACCATATTCTGATTCTGCAATATCAGCTCTTTAAGAGAAGAGTTAAAGGATCCTCTGCTAGAATACTTTGGTGTAGGATCGCACAGGAGCAGCTGGAATCAGAGCCTCAGTGGACACAGGCACTGCAGAAACCAAACACAAGGGACACTGCTCCTGACAAGTAACAGAAACAGGTCATCCTATCAGTAGGTAAGAGAAACTACACGGAAAGGAGGAAAAAAAAAAAAGTGAGCAGCAAAGATACATCATTATAGCCACATGTTCTGCTTTTTGTTTTCTGAAGCACAATCAGGCTGAGGCAAGAAAAGAAGGGAATAGGAAGTGGCAGGAAGGGTTTGTAATTACAGGGGGCTGCAGCCATCTGAGGAAAGTTTTTAAATGCATGTGACATTCTCAGTATGTCAATAATAGCGACAGTAAAAAAGAAATCTCACTCCTTTGAATGATTACAGACATGGGAAGAATAACAGCTGGCCTAAGAGTCACCTAACAGAGATGAAAGGAACAGTGGGACCAAACAGGAACAAAAGCCATCGGCACTCCTGCAAGCCTACAGCCTGTTTTGAGGCTCTGAGCAAGCCAACTGTACTTTGTGCTCACTCCACACCTTGGGATACAGTGTGAAGGAGAAGGTTCTGCACGTGCAGTCTCACAGCACCTTGGCAACCATATTCTTCCAAAGCTAAATAATTCTTATAGAATGGTTTGGGTTGGGAGGGACCTTAAAGACCATCTAGTTCCAACCCCCCTGCCACGGGCAGGGACACCTCCCACTAGATCAGGTTGCTCAGAGCCTGGCCTTAAAAATTTCCACCATCTCTCTGGGCAACCTCTTCCAGTGTCTCACCTGAAGCATTCTTCATGCTAGTCAAATATCAGTAAAAACTATTTCTACCTCATTCTGAGCAGCCATTTATTTCCTGCGTTTGGGAGTTTTTGTGTTGGGGTTTTTCTGAGTTTTTTTTTTCTTTGTCATTTTGGTTTTTGAGGTGGTTTTTTAGGAACCATCCACTGAAACCAAAGAAATCTGTTTACAAATTGCCCAAATCTCCAACATCATCTCAACATTCTTAATTCCACCTTCTCTCTACAGAAGTGTGATGAAATTGGAAACCCTATTAGGAAATTGTAGCACGGAAAATACTCTTCTGCTAAAGTGCTACTCATACACTAACACCACCAACAAAAAACCCACCCAAAAAAACATATTTAACAAATGCATACACCTGCATTCTGTATACCTACCCAAAACACCCACACAACAGCTGTGGAATGTCTGTTATTAACTATTTTCCCTGATTTTTAGACACTCTTCTTCGACAAAAAAATTTGTCCTTGTTAGACAGTCACAGAATGCCAATTTTTAGATTTAAAATCTGTCTCAATCAATCACTTTGGCACAGAAAATTGCCCTAAATGCAAAACATTTGAAACTCTTTTGAGCACTGTGTTAGACAGCTAGCCCTGAAAACTCAGGTTTGTGAAAGCCAGTGAGATAGGTTCAAGTTCGCTGCTGATTCAGCCTGTTAATGCCACAGTACGAATAAGAAACTACCAAAAATTCATAATTACAGTCCCCTCAGATAATCAAGAAAAAAGGTTTTGGATCTCCATAAGAATATTATTTTTTCTATCATAACAAAATTACTTCTGTCGCATTTTTATGTTGCATTTAATAGGTGCTACATTGCAAAGAAACTTTCTGATAGTGCTGGACAAGTGCCACATGTTGTCAGACAACTTGGTACATCTGGCAGCTGTCCTTACAAGGGGTCTGCTTGTGGACTTGTGCCTAGTTATCTCATCTATGTGTTGATTAGTGACAATCCATAAAAGAGAACGAGAGATGTGTAGCTGACTGCTGATAGGTATGTGAACTATGCATTGAGAATTCCAATTATGATAATCACAGCAGTTGACAAGAAGTATTTTGGTTTTACTAGTTACAGTCTACATGTTTTACCTGACCTGGCTAAACTTCCTGTTCCAGCAAACTGCAAAAATAGTGGTATAAATGGATAGATGTGCCAGGAAAAAAAAAAAAGCAATCGGTGTGAGAAAATTACATAGCCAACTAGCAATATAAGAGGAGTAAAAGTTCATTATCTGTGCAATTAAAATATGTAGGCACCTTTCCCTCCACTGGCTGCTGCATGGCCATCACTGCTGCAGAAATATGGTGCTTTGCAGACTGTTCAAATAAACAGATATCCTCCTAAGTGAAAATTCTGAGTCAAACTGGTTGTGCAAGAGAGGTTAGGATCTGTGGCTTGCTGTCAACTTGAAGGCAATGCAACAGTCCTTGGTCTCCTCTGGAAATAATGGGATAATTATGATTGCTTCCAAATGAGGCTGCTTAACTCCTCCAACAGAGACGGTGGATTTCCTCCTCCTTCCCCTGAGAGCTCACACCTGAAGAGTACGGCAGCGTGCAAAATCTGGTTAACGTTACTACTCATCAATTCAGCAAAACCTGCAGGGACTAATTAGTAGCTTTTGGAAAAGCTTTGCAAAGGTGCAGCCCAAGGCAGCCTTATATTCTGTCTAAAGTGCTCCTTTCTGTTGTCCCCCCTCTGATGGTGGAACAGAAACCCACTGAGCTCCAGCTTGCTCAGTAGGACATGGATGAGGTTAACACAAAGAATGCTGGAAAACCAGCGAGAGCTGTAACCTCCAACAACAGAACACATTTTTACTCTATTAGACGACAGGCACTAGAGTGAAGGAATCATACAGAACACTTCTATGTATGTGGAAACCCAGACAGAAACAATTACTACTGAAGTCCATACTTCCCAAAGCTTTCACTTCCCAATGAAAGAAGCCTGTTCTTTCCTGTTATAAAATAAAAAAGAAAAAAGAAAAGAAAGAAACTTGAGGATAAGTCAGTAAAATAACCTTTAGCTACTTTTGATTTGCAAAGAAAAATTGCTTCAAAAATGTAGCAGTTTGCTTCTTAAAGAGAATAAAACAAACAAACAAAAATGACTGCTACTAATATCCTGCTCTTTTAGAAGTCTCCTCATCAATCCACAGACCAACATACTGACCTATTGGTCCCTATCAAGCTCACATTCAGTTCCTACACACAGGGCACCGATCCAGGAGAAACTGAAGAGGATGACTAAGCTTTTAGTTATGGAGCTGGAAGCAGTACCAGCCACAGCATGAACTTCAAATGAGGAATAATTTATTTTCAAAGAATTGACCCAAACTGTATTGTTAGGTTAAGGAATAATTTATTCTGCAGTTTCTCTTCAGGGAGACGTACAGAATTTTCCAACAGACTATCTAGCCATTAACACCAGGAAAAACTGTTCCAAAGTCATTAAAACTCATTCTTTTTCTTCAAGGAACATTTTTTAGAAATAACTTTAAGATAACAAAGGGATCTGATTCATGAGAGACTTAGCACCTCTTACTCAGTCATTCTCTTACTCGGGTTCTGATTCAGCAAACAAATTAACTGAAAACATGAGTGATGTCATTAACCACCATGGGACTAGAAACATACTTCCTGCTTAATTCAAAATAATTATGACGTGGGCATTAGTAGACTCATAAATGGACAGAGGTTATTGCCGGTAATACAGAGAACAGCTGTTACATGTCATTTGTAATCATCAGAAAAAAATGCAGATTTGAACCTCTGGTCTTCAAATGAAGGCCCACAGACTGCTATCAAATCCTCAGATCAAACCGTTCATCAAATACCATATGTCGAAAATCAAAGACTTTAATCAAGTCTTCCTAGTCAGTAATGAATCTTAAAAGAAAAATCATTCTATCACTTAGGTAGAATACATTTCTCAGAATTTGCCAGATTCTTTTATTTTAGAAAAGATTAAGGATTTAGTTTTTAAAAGGAAACTAGGGTTCAAATTGCCACTTTGTACAAATCACAAAGCAAGACCGCACATTAGAAAACCTACAACAGGTAATGAGTTTATTATTTTTCTGTTGTCCAGTGAGGAAGGAAAAAAGCCAGACATTTTTACCCTGAAATCAATAGAAGGCATTCAGCTTTTCACGAATAGACAATTCATGATGGTAGCTATGAGAAAGCCACGAGCCCTATGCTCACAATATGGTGCAGGTAACATAGCCAAGAGAGCAAGGCAGCCTGTCC
The DNA here is from genome assembly GCA_033124195.1 of Coracias cyanogaster. Taxonomy (NCBI): domain Eukaryota; kingdom Metazoa; phylum Chordata; class Aves; order Coraciiformes; family Coraciidae; genus Coracias; species Coracias cyanogaster. The sequence continues at coordinate 4,189 of JAVSBS010022145.1, forward strand.
TCTATATCACAAAATCCAGAAACACTCAACATAAAATTCCCGTATTTTCCACTTTCCACATTAGTGCACAGGATCTTCAGTTTTTACAGATACCTTTCTTGTCAGGATTATGGTTCCATATACTAGCACAAATAGATAAACTTCTGTAGGACTCAATACTCCCATCTTAAATGCTATAAACCTTTTTGAAATTTTTTGCCGCTCCCTGGTGAACCTTTCAGTTGAGAGAGGATATGAGTCATTAGAGTAACAACTGTACAGAACTAATTCTCTATTTATACATCATCCATGATTCTCTAAATAACGTGCATTTGCTTTAAAGAATATTATACTTTTGCATTTGCAGGTTACTATCACACTAAAGATCAAATGGATAAGCTCCAGTAACCAAATGACATTATGCTACTGTTTCATTAGGAAGGATTATGCACAGTCATGTTGCAAGGCAATACTCACACTAAATTATTAAAGAAAAAAAAACAAAAACCACCTTACCACAGTTAGAAGTACTTCAGTGGGTAACAGGTTGGAAAAAACAGATCCCACCTAACTCATTTGAACTCCATTTAATTCAGAAAATTTCTGAACAGTTTTCAGGTTTCTCAGATTAATTATCAAAATTATCAAAAGTATTTGCTCAGGACAGTCAGCAAAAATACTTCATTTATTGCAGCAACTTCAGCGCCAAACAAAACCATTTATGAATGAATAAGCAGAGGAAGCGTGCCATTAGAAATAAGGCTACTAAATTCAAATACGAAATTATGTCCAGGAGATACCTGGACATTTACTTATACAAAGAGATACAACTCATCCGTACTGCTGTTGCTGTACGACAATTGGGATTACACGGAAAAACAGTAGCTGTTTGGTGAGCAGCAGACTTAGATCATAGATATCAGTCCTGCACCACTCACTACCAACCTTCCAAGCAAGCACCCAAGTTCTGTCTGTTTTCACTGTAACCCATGGTTCCTTCCCAGTTGCTAAGGCAGCACTGGGGTTCTCAGTTAAATAATTCTTTAGTGGGTGCATGCCACCTGTGACCGCTTCAAATAGAGGGTGCTGCATCTTGGAGCCATTTTACCTCCCCTAACCAATCGCACCTCAGCACAAGTTCTACAGGTCAGATAGCCTTGCATTTTTTACTTTCAGATAAATCACAGCACAAGGCAAATCACAGGGCTAATCTCTGCATTCCCAAAGGCTGCAAGCCGCCTTCCTTCTCATACTAATGACCACTCATTCTTCTTCAACCTAGTTCTGCCCTACTAATTGCGACGTGAGAGCAAAAAGCCCACAGGTTCCATACAGTCTGTTGCTGCTTTCTCTATCTAGGTTACATGATCCTATGCATGCAGGAGGCATTTGACTCCTGCATTTTACTCTGTCATGACACAGTCTGGGTTACTTTTTTCCTTTATCAAAATAAAAAGGATGGACTTGAAGAAAGATAACTTTAATAAACACACTGCAGCTTATGACAAACAGCCACAAAGAGGGAAATGAAAAAGACCCAATAGGTTAATCCTCAAATATTTCTTCACCTTCCCAGAAAAATGAAGGCAGCCTATCCAAACTAGAAACTAGGTCAGATTACTACAATCACATTGAAAAGACTAACACAAACACACAAAGGACAAAAGTCAATACTGGCAATACATTAAATGAGTTTGAATTAGCCAGGGACACCAAACAGAGCAAGAAAAGATTCTGGAAATGCTGAAGTAGTAGGAGGATGCTGAAATAAGTGGTGGAGCACCAGAGGGAAATCTCCAGAGACAGATAATACTGTGAAAGACAAAATGTTCACTGCTTCTTTTTTTTTTCTTTTACTTCAGACTTGCTTTGAAAGATCAGTTGCAATCATAAAAATAGTAAGATTCCAGACTAATATTGGAAAATAACATATTAATGAATATTTAGGATAACCTGGCAGCTTTCAAATTGCCTAAACCTGTTTACTTTCATCCCATCACACTCTGATGAAACCTGAGAGTCATGATTAAACTGAGACCCTGTTGGGAATATTCATGAGGTAATTAGAGAACTAGGAGAAAAAAAAAAAAAATCCTTAAAAAGCAGAGATTCCTTAAAAAGAGGAAAACAAGGAAGAGTAAGGAAATATAAATTTAACTGTAAGTCTAAAAAAAAAAAAAAAAGACAATCTCTAACCACTAAAAGAAAAGTGACAAGTGAATTAAGCCTATCTGGGCTGGCTCAAACAATCTCATTTCTTTCTACAGTCGAGCCGTGCATGTGTGACTAAAAGCAGCAGATGACAATAACATAGGTAATTTCTCTAGTACGATTTTTAACCCCATCACAAATGAGGTTCTTCAAAGCAGGTTCTGAAATTAAACTAGTGTAAGGACATCACAAAAACATCAGCAGTGGAAGCATCTCAGAACAGAAAACAACGGACTACTATTAAACGGAGATACAGATCAAGTAAGGCTCTTCAGAAATTTTTTCTGTGTTTGGGAAAAAAACAAATACTCCCAACCAAGGTTATGAAAAAGAAAGCAAGCTGAAAGAGAACACAAAGATGATGAAGGGCAAGATTAAAACTGAAACAGTCTCAATAAGTCGCAGAAACAGACCTGAACCAAAAAAACAATTTTAAAAGGACACATTTCAGCATGCATGAATGTCTGTTCTCAAATCGGAAGAAATAAACTGCTGGCTGTATTACAGTCCTACAAAAAAGAATCACATCAGTGAGTTCACAAGCTTAGTTAAAGGGAAATAAGCTGCCCTGTTATAAATCCCTCTCCAGTCTTGCCCAAAACAGCAAGTCTGAAAGTTAAGTGACTGAATAGGTCAATCTGTAAAAAACAGCTGGCTACATCTCATCATCTTTATCAATGACAAATGCAGAGCTGAAGTGCTGTGAATAGTTGTGAGCATTATAATCCCTGCTCTCCCTCCAAAAACCTCTCTACAAAACACGAGGGAAAAGAGCACTGAGCATGCACGAGTGTCTTTAAAAAAATCACTTTAGGGTAGCAACTGAGGAGACTGAGGCTGCAAAGAGAAAAGTCATAGAAATTATGGATCTTTTTCAAATATATAAGAAGGAAGTGAAACATCTCTTCTCTGTGATCACTTTGGACAGTAGATAAGAACAAGAAACAGCTTTAAATGACAGCAAGGAAAGCAATTAAATAAAAGCAGAAACAATTTAACAGTAAGGATAGTGAAATACTGGGATAAATTGTACAGAAGATTGTAGCACAGGCAGAAATAGATATTTTGAAGAAAAACAAATCTGTTGAAATTGCTAATTTATATATTTCATTCTGTTTTGAGATGCGTGGATCCTGGATGACTTCCTGCACTCCTTGCAGACCTACTTTTCTGGTTTAATGAACACATTTTGAAACAGATACCAAGCCTAACAGCTCTCCACCAGACTAAGCAAAGAGAGATTTCACCTCCTATACAAAGGGAAATGTGTCTGACTAAGAGAAGAGACTTACAAAGGCATAAAGGGGTTTTCATTATGGGTCAGTAAACTGGATCTCAGTTTCTCTTGTCATGACCAAAATAAGCCTTGTACAGACTTATGTAAAAATATCAGACATGTTGTCAGAACAAGACAGAAGTACACAGGGTCCATGCTTCTGCTCTACTGGCCTTGTGGCCAAAACAACTTCTGCATGCGAATTTTGCTCAATGCAGCAGCTTGCACAGCCACGAAATTAAATGCTACAAAATATGCAGTAATTGTAACTATGGTCTAATGAGTAAGCTGCATGTAAAGTGCAGAAATCTAAACAGAAGACATCAAAAATAACTGTATATTCTACAACGCATATTATAAACACAGATATGTTCTTCTCATTCACTATATCTGAGTAAGTTCCTGAATTACAGAATGACCTAACATGGAATGTAATGCTTGTGTTTTGGCCCCAGGTTTTAAGTATCCTTAGTTCAGTAGGGTTTGCATGCCAAATGTAGGTTTGAAATTATTCTAGAGAGCACCAGAAGGCACCTGACAGTGTTACTTAAAAGCCTAAACACTAATCCTGTGCAGCAACCCATGGTACTAGCACTGACGCAGGGTAATTCATCGCCACGGCACAGAGACACAAAGAGATAGCAGCCTCAATCCAGAAGAAACTTCACCACGCTAGTACAGTGCTGTGCCGTGCCGATGTCACAGCATAACGCTACTGTCCTAGAATGACCCCTCTAGATACAGAGGATGAACACTTCGGGCTGTCTTACAAAGAGCAGTGTAGCACAGAACTCCAAGTTGATGAGTGTTGTGCAAAGTTGTGCTGATCCAGCTGGACAGCTCTGGGGTTCTTGACCATCTCTGTACAGGTGTACACTGGCACAGCAGTTTGAATAAGCACTCATTCAGGTGTGTGTGCCTACCGTATTGCTTTGCTTAGCTGTAGTTAAATCTCTTTCCTTGCTACGTGTGAAATGCATTCCACACACTTTGCATCTCTGCTGTAAGAACCTCAGAAATCTTACCAAACATACATACAGTAGTGTTTGCTGAGAGGGTTTTTTTTTTTCCATAGAGCCTGTGGAAAATAATTAATGAATCATACTAACATGCATTTAATTATTAATAGTAATAATTTAGTGAAGTATCCTCCAACCTTTCACATAATCTTTTAGAAAGCTATTACTTATATTCTAGGATCTGTAAGTATTACAACAATTGTCAAGCTTATCTCCAAGCACGCCATCAGGCCTAAAAACATCTCACAGACTCTTGAACACGTCTCAAACTTCTAACTGAAAAATCTCTTGAAAACACTGCTCACAACAGTTCCATGAATCAGCCGCACACCCTGGCACACTGCCGCTTTGCAGACCACTCACCTAGAGAGCCTTTATACATCACAAAAGTGCTGTCATTAGTGCTATACTGACTGAAAAGTAGCAGAGAGCGCTGATTAAACATAAGGGAACTTTCAAAATAAATGTTAAAGGTTTCATGGAATTCAACAGGCATCCCATCAAGTGGTGGTTTCTTCCCCCCACTGATTCAAATGATGTGCCTCTGCCATCACCTTCTCCCTCTCCTCTTCAATCTCCTCGGCTAAGAGCCCTTGTTTACTTGCTTTATTGGTCTTGTAAATGAGACAGACAAATTACTAACATAGCATTAATCTGTTCTAAGGGTAATGCAGGCTTCAAAGACTTGTTACTTTCTCCCTGCAAACATGTGACAAATCATGTTTACAAACATCTGTTACTATTAGTTTAGATCACCCTGGGTCTTCTTTAAATACCCCAAACCAGTAATCACCCTGAAATATCTCCTCTCACAGCACATTTAGATCATACTCACGACAGTTTTGCATTTAGTCATTGTGGCGTCTCACAATTACTCTCTTACAATGTCACACAACAGGGTTCTAGGGTCAGAAACTACTTTACCCAAACTGATGAGTCTTCAAAAATCAGCTTGTTGGTAAGTGGCAGCAATGACCAGGACCTGAGCATGTGATCTCAGGCAGCCTGTCCTTCCAGGCCAGTCATATGCCTTGATGGGGTCATTCAGAAAGAAGTCCAGCAGTAAGTACTCATGGCTACAGAATAGAGAGAGCTTCCTGTAACTTCTTTCCGCACTGGATCAGCTCTTTCTGTTCACAGTCCAGCACACAAGGACAATTGAGAATCATGCTTTGCTTCACAAAACAACTTAGTCTATACCAGCTCTATTTTAAAACATTTTCTGTGTATCCTTAGTCATAATTCATGACACTTTATAATAGTCAAAAAGAACATTTTTCAAGTATTTTCCTGCTCTCCAAGTTTTATATCCACCATAAAGCTGTATTAAGCCACCTATCTCATATTGTACATCGCTGCAACGTTTTGAAAGAAGACAAAGGGTAGGAAAGTGAAATCAATTCACACATTTCTTCACTGTGTTTGAATGAACTAGCATGAGAATACAAAAATGATTGCTTTTTCAACATACATATGAATGTATAGAGGCCTAAGAGTCACAGCATTTAATACATTTTATCTTCTATTCCATGTTTACAGTGAATCAGTCACTTTTCATTTCTTGGAAGCTCTGGGTAGATTAGTAAATAAAAATTTTGACTTTTTTGCACTAAGATCTGACTAGTTGTTAGACTTTTTCTATTAATTTGGTTGTACATCAATTGATTTTGTGAATCCTCTGCTAAATGTGAAAACCTGTCTTTTTCATCTGAATACAGACATTCCTGAACTGAACGTATTTTCAAAGATTTTTTCACAGTTGAGAAGTGAACTCTCCAACCTCAGATTTTCATGATGTAGCCTTTATCTACTGATCAGAATATTGTCTTCTCAGTTTATTATTTCCAGCACAAGAGATACAAAACGTGCTCCTATGTGAAACATGATCAGTGGCTGTCTAGGGTCATTGGTCTTTGGTCACGTTTCTTGCAAGTGTTCAAGTTTAATTGCTTTGCTTCAGCACCTACACAATCTTGCGAGGCAGTTGTGTAGATGAAAACATGAAATCCAGCCTCGATGAACACACAGGTCTGCAACAGCCCAGCCCTGCCCTTCACACAGAAATTACAGCTCACATAATCCCCCTGAAGTTATCCTTGCATGGACATGCAAGTCACAGCCTACCAGAAGTAGGAAATAACTTTCCTGAAAATGCTAAAAAAATAAATAAATTCTAAAATTAAAGCTTCAGTTAAGTTACTTTTGTAACTCCGGAAATTCTGACACTTGCTGGTCTCAAGGACATTTTACACAAGAAATTGTGATCTACATGACCATGAAAAAAGAAATTCTAACATCGAGAAGCTTCTCAGTTAAACAGAAAGTAATAATATTTGCAGCACTATTGAGCAGGCATTTCAATTACTCCTACAAACACCGTAAAAAGAAAAGAATCTAGAAAATAGAGAATGACCCCAATATATCACTTAAAACACACACACAAAATCAGTCCAACCCTTAATAACTATGACATAGCATATTTTAAAATCCCACAAAGGCCTAACTTTGGTTATATGGTTACACTACCATTGGCTCGAGATAAACTAGCACATAATGGCAGCAAAACAAATTACACGTTAAATTCCTTTGCAAGAGCTAAAAAAGATCAAGAACTGAGAAAATAAATAGAAGATTTTTGACATTTCCTTGGAAATTTTTCCGTAAATAATGGAAAATACATCTAGTGATTAGTAGACATTCAGTTTACTGAATGTCAGATTGTTTGGAAACTGGGCAAATATGATAAAAATGTACATTCAGTAAGCTAACCAAAAATGCCTATTTCATCAGCACACCTTCTTTGACAAGGTGTAAAGCTAAGCCGTTTTTGAGCATTTCAAAACTATTATTATTGAAAAAACGTAATACTGAATATACAGACAACCAAATACTTACGAAATCCAGTAAGTGATAGGAAATAAACATTGTATAAGAGCATTCTTCCTGAAGTACTATGTTCAGAAGCACACCCTGACAACATATAATATCGTCGTGGTTTAACCAGAGCGAGCAGCTAAGCCCCACACAGCCCCTCGCTCCCTCCCCACAGTGGGATGGGGATTGGAAGAGTGTAAGTGAGAAAACTCATGGGTTGAGATGAAGACAGTTTCACAGGTAAAGCCAAAGCCACAGGCACAAGCAAAGGTCAGCATTCTCTGGCTGTGTAACACTCCCCCACATCACTGTGCGCTCAACATCAGGGAGGATGCCTGTATGAGCAGCTGTGTAAACAGCCACAGCTCTTGTCCAACTGGAAGAAATAGCTATTTAAGATTTAAACACGAAAATGTATTTATATAAAACACACTTTAAGAGAAGCAGTTACGTCATTTTTTTCCCCGAATAAGCTATGCAGAGAAAAAGGAGAAAAAAAGGATTTTATCACTATGTATTATCTTTTATGGTCGTACTAATTTAACAAGAAAACTGAAAACATGTACAGGATATATTAAAAAGAGCCTGAGCTATTCCACAAAGCCAAGGAAAAAAATCTGAGAGGTTATTAACGAGAATTTAAATCCATGTTTCCATTAGATCCATAAAATCATCTATGATACTGAAAATACTTTTGAGACTGCAGAAATCTGTGACCTAAAAAGAGACCCATAAAAATTCTTAAACACTACAAATGCTAAGTTACATAATAAAGTTAGAACAAAAATTTTAAGCATGTTGTTTTCTTCCAACACTTCTACTTTTCTTGAATCTTCAGGTCAAAGATGCTAACAGTCAGACTATCACTGCTCATCATACTTTTTATTTTCAGTTTGTCACTGAAAACAACCTGGTATAATGTTGTCTCACTAGCTCTGTGTTTCAAAATCCTGTAACCTTACATGCTTCATGGTTGCTGCGGTCAATCATGTGAAAATTATTGCAGTAAATGTTGAAATCAGAAAAAAGTAAGATTGAGGTTGTACTAGAAGGGATATGTAAAGCACATCATACTGCTCAGTTTTAAATAAGTCATGAGCTAGAAGGGAAATGAACACCTTTCATGTACCAGGGAGCTGTGTAGTGTTAAAAAATCTCACATTTTCTCTGACACTCTAGGATGAACAGAAATCTACTGAATTCTGTATTACTATAGTAATATTGAAGCAGTTTCACTTTCATAAAATTTATTCATTAAAAAATTAAAGACTGTGGAAGCCAAAATAATTTCTCCTAATAAAATGGAAGATAGCCATGTTCTATGGTACAGAGGAACAGTTAGACTTCTCTTCCCATAGAGCCAGATACTGTCTGGTTCAACTCTTAAGATCTTTTTCATCCTGGATTTCATCTGCAGCCCTGAAAGATTTATACTCACTGCACATCATGTATTGACTGAATGGCTCCCATTTATTTTTTAAGCATGTTTTGGAAAGAATGGGTTATGTTCCAACTCTTCTTTTCACAGGCTTCTGAAACACTGTCCATGAGGATTGAGGCCAGCGCTAACAGGGCTGCTGGCAACTTCCTGTTCAATCCAGTTGGATCCAAAGCCCAACAGACAGACCCTCCTCTGACAGCAACAGATTCTACATTAGTCCAATGATTATATAGCTGTCTCTGCTTTTACATTTTTCAAGCACTTAATGTTGCAATCATTTAACAGTAAACCTTTTTTTCAGAGAAGGTCAAAGGTCCTAAAATTTACAAATCTCCAAAATCGTTTCTCTTTGTAGAAGATTATCATGTAACTATATAATTTGGCAGCATACTGAGCTCTGTCTTCACCAATTACTGAATTGTTGCCAGGATAAGCTGTTCCCTTCATTTTTCATTATCACATGACTACCATAAGCTTTACAAGCAGTTCTTACCAAGAGTAAGTGGGGGTCTAATGCCTGCTCTCTCCCACACTTCTATACTTGGTTATTCCAAGCAGGTTTAGCTTTCATATTGAGCGCTACTGTGGTTCCTGAGTAAACTCCTGTGAAGGTCTGAAATATTTCCACTACAAAGAACATTTCCAACTTCTCTTCCAAAGATGTTGTCAAGTATTTCCTGACAAGCCACCACATCTCACAAACAGAACAGTCAGCCTTAGCACCAAACACATTTTGCATTCCTATACCTAGGAGCTTCTTTGCATCTAACCCCAGCTGTCACATCTCTTTTAAATGCAGACACATCTCTCTACATGCAAATGGAGTGTCTGTGCCCCTTGAACTGCACATGACTTAAAAGCAGTTTAAAAGCCCCTTCCATGTTGCTGATAATCTCCAACTAGGGCAGCAGGAATGCAAGGGAGGATAGGAGATAATCAAAAGCCCTGGCTCTTCAAGGAAGTAGGTCACCACCACCAAACCACCCCAGGGTTCCACTGTATCCTGAGCAATCACAGGAACCCCTGAACCCCTGCTTGCTTGTGAACTTAAACTCAGCTCTCCCTGCCTTAGGCTTTCAAACATTTTGTGATATGTATCTTGTGGCTATTGGACATACGAAGGCTAGGGTAAACAGGTCAGAAACTCTGATCACCTGTGGTAAACCGCATTTCTTAATATTTTTATTACTGTTACTAAATGGATATAGTCTTTCACTTAACCGGTTCATTGTTTATTAAAAATGCAAAATGAAAACATACACAAAGATTACACTTCCTACCAGTAAATTTTTTTTACCAAGGATTATTAGCTATGAACCTTATGGATTGGGTCCGGAGAAGGACTACAAAAATGATCCAAGGGCTGGAACCCCTCTCCTGTGAGGGCAGGCCAAGAGACTGCGGTTGTTCAGTCTGGAGAAGAGAAGGCTCCAGGGAGACCTCACTGGGACCTTCCAATACTTAACAGGAGCCTGTAAGAAAAATCTTACAGGCAACAGGGAACAATCTTTTTAGCAGGGCCTGCTGCAACAGGACAAGGAGTGATGGTTTTAAACTAAGAGAGGGGAGACTCAGACAAGATAGAAGAAATTTCTTACACCGAGGGTGATGAGACACTGGCACAGGTTGCCCTGAGATGTGGTAGCTGCCCCATCGCTGGAAACACTCAAGGTCAGGACTTGGAGCAATCTGCTGGGGGGTTGGACTAGATGACCTTTAAAGGTTCCTTCCAACCCAAACCATTCTATGATTCTATGATTATTAGCTGAGGATCTACCCCTAGAGAAAGGTTGCAAAAACATTTCATAGAATTTACACAGCAGAAATATATTTACATCTGATATTACTAAAAAGTAATGTTCTGATTCTTGGTCTGACCTACTTCCCTAAGTAAAACATTTTGAGTGCAAAAGTAAAGTGAAAGTATTATTTCCTAAACTCCTCTATTTTGTCTAAAGAAAGCCCAGCCAAAGACTTCTGCCCTCATGCCTTCAGTCAACTCTCTTCTCGTGCCAGTGATCTCAAGGCTTCAGTGAGAGGCATGTACACCCCACTGAGAACACAGTGGAGCTGGAGAGAAACCCTATGCCAATTCTTAAACCACTGAGAGAGTAGGTAAACCGCTAATATAACTACTGAGACAGATGAAATACCTCTGCCTGAAACACAGACCCAGAAATCTGCAATTGCTGCAGGGAAACACAAGACCTGGATGTCTCAAGGTCACACATAAGCAGTAGCTCTAAAATTTGTTCCAGTGTTACTAGCTTATCGCAGCCCTGGAGGGCTACTAACCAAAACCAAAATGAAGTTCCTATCTATTATTTTCTAGCTACTGTTTCAGTAAACTATCCATGGAGAAGCACAACAGTTTCATGTGTGTGACAAGAGACAATGACCAAGGACAATGGCAAGGAATCACAAATTATGTTTAGAGAAGTTGCCAAACACATTCACTTTTACCTAAGTAAAACTGAAAAAGTAAACAAAGTATTTATGCATATGTTTCAAACATGCCTATAGACAACATCTCTAGATTATTTCTTACCATGTGCTGCTACAAACGCTTTGGGTTACAATAGCCAAAAGAATCTTTATGTTTTGTTTTGTTGATGTAGTGCACTAGGTAAGTACTTACAGAACAGAGTTGGATCATCTTCACTTGATGGTTTAATTAGGAGTGGTTAAGTTCAATCTGCAGCAGTTTGCCTGCTCTACCATGTCTGTTGTTACCTATTTTCAGACATGAAGTGACACTAGATAGACAGTACACAATCTCCTGCAAAAAGATTATTCAAAAATTACTTTCAATTTGTATGTGAGCACTCATTTTGTCTGCACACCACTCCTGAGAGAAAAGCACAATGTCTGAAAGGTGCAGAGCAGCAGAAGCCAGATACAACGGTTACAAGAAAAAGCTCCTGTCTGATCCTTCTGTGCAGGCTTAAAAGTGGCTGCAATAAAATTATGGCAGATGGCCAATGACACAACTACTCAGTGATGTCTTCCCCTCCCTGAGAGTCAGAAAGTGATTTTGGTGTGAGAAGCATTAACAGTTACTTGATAGCACGTCACAATTAGGCAAGAGTCATCATCACAGTTTATGATGGAATATTACAATTGCTACAGTATTGGCAGTCTCAGATGGCAGGGCATACTCAAGTAATCAAAAAAGAAGGACCTAGGGTAAAAAAAAAACCAACCAACCACCAACATATCTTGACTTACTCCTCCTCACACTGCGAGTCCCAACTTGGCAAAGCTACATGGCAGCAGACATGTATAAGTCTTTTCAGTGCCACACTGTGCTGAAGTTAAAATCTGAATAATGTTCTTCTACCTAAACCAGAAAGGTCTTGGTCAACGCTTTAATTTTGTTCTGAAGCAGGAAATGACTCCTTATATCCAAAACCATGAATTCAGGTCACAAATACCACCATCAGTCTAAACACACTGTACTTTGTTGCAGCTTAACAATGCTAATAAGGTTTCCGCTGACTTCACTACCAAGCCAGAAACTAAAGAACCATGTAAAAATCAAAGCTATCCTGTAGGCTGCTCTAAATTTACATCTACATTGGACCATTCAGATTTCTTGCCATAAATTTTTAGTAATTGCTACTAGACTGGCACACCAAAAGCAGGTATGCTGACCATGCACACCCTGTGTACATGTCAGTATGTAGCGTTACCACTCAGCATAAGAAAGGGTTGCAGAACAGGTCCACGAGGAAGAAAGATCATGTTATCATTGCAAATATGCAGCACAGTTTAACAATTAGCCCCACGGTATAGACAAACTCCATATAACACAGTTATTTCCATGCAGATGTCACTCATCGCTGCTTTTTAAAACCCACTTTAAAAAAAACAATCCCATCTTTCCCTTAAACGCCTTCCTGTAACCCAGCTGGTTTGGAATTTTCAGGACTTGCTGTCTGAACATACAAATACATTGTGGTTTTTGTAGCAACTTCATGGACTCTTCTGCTGCCGATGTTCTCAACAGGCTTTTTTTTTCAACTGTCACCAGCCAATTCAGCATTAAGGTCTTAAGTCACTGAAAACCATTAGGTGTGTAACACCAACCACTCAATGAGAAAAAAAAACATGGCTAGCAATTTGGAAAACCAGGCTACTGCATTTGAACACATGGTGCTGTCTGCATTACAAGGACCATAAGTGAAAACGCACATCAAGACCCAGGCAACTCAAACTGTTCAGCAAGTTTACCAGGTGCAGTATGAAGATATTTACAGAGCTAAATTAGAGAACAGCCAAAAATGAAGATTTCCTAGATTGGGGTAGATAGAGGAAAAAAATCTGTAGAAAAGAAACAAGAAAAATCAATCTGCTCTTTTGCCTGCCTGTTTTTTTCTCCCCAGGAAACTTCCTACAAAGCTTCTAAAGTCCTATCCTCAAATGCATACAACAAATCACCTGGAATTCATTACCTAGGTGGAAAGCAAGATCCAGCTGTGTTTAGACAGCTTTCAGAGAAAATAAATATTTAGGCCATGAAGTTGTGCCACCATAACCCAAGAGCAACATTCTACTCTTGGAAATTTCAGGTTCATAAATATGTGTCCACCGAACGCCCACCTTTTACCACTATTTTTTGCTCATTGCCATTTTCTACCCTTTCAGATCTGTGGAAAGGGAAAGAAAAAAAAGGAATGTTTGATGTTCCCACTGCACTTTATGCCCTCTGTTCCTCGAACAGACATACAGAGATATATTGCAAATTATCAGTCTACAGCAGCAAAGCTATGAAGGACATGATTTAGGAGCCAGTTCGAATATTTGCCTATTTGTGGTTAAAAAGGTCTTCAGATGCTTGGTTGATTCAGGACCCCAGTAGTTTCAAAGGACAAACATTAACAACAGTCTCCACATTTTCCAGGTTGCATAGATAAATAATGACTTCCATTTTGGCTGTGAAGCTGCTGTGATTAAAGCATTAGCATTACGTGAGAAGGGAAAACTGGAACAGACAATTCTCTACAAGTTATCTTAAAATTATATCTAAATGTGGACATTATGATTCCTTAAGAATTCAGAGATTGTTTCGAATTATATCAGAAAGAGCAATACAGAATCTCAAGATATATAGTCTGCTATTTTCAAAGGAAATTTTTATCTTAAAAGCACCAAAGCACACATCATGACTCTACACTGAGCATATGACATACTAAACACGACGCTAACTTTTAAGAATCTTCCAGAGTAGATTAAATTTCAATGTCTTCCCCATAACTTCATGAGTAAAGAGACTAGACAGTGTTTCCTCCTGTATTCAAAAGTAAATTCACTTCTGAAAAAAGGTCATCCATAAAAAAATTCAGCCTTAAGGATGAATATTTGGAAAGCTCTAAGCATTTAAAACAGAATGCCAAAATAAAAATATTATTGCAGCTCAAACCACAAATTTTTACTTTCTCATCAAAAATAGTGACCAAAGTAATTTCTTTTCCTTGAAAAGCCACTCATTTTGGAAAATGAAAATCTTGCGTTTAAATAATTTTATCAGAGATGTATTAATTCCTCTCTTCTAGATAAACTATGCAATAAAGAAAAAACTATCTGAAGTTATGGGAGAGACATTTTAAATGGTATTTATAATACCTGTAAGAAGAAGGAATTCATGCACAAATATAATGCACAAACTATAATAGTGAGTAACAACCTGACTGGATTTATTTTTAGTAAAAATATTAATAACCTGTAGGTAGACGTCCCCCCCTGCCTAAAGAATTATAACGAGTTACATCCTTGTCTATTTTGCAGTTTCTTTTGGTAACACACACCAGAGACCAGGAGGTCTCTCAGCCATTCCATTCCAAAGATTATAGCCTGAAAGTTCACTCTGTATTGGAAAGTATACTGGACAATATATATAATTTCATTTATTTATCTATTTACTAAAAACTTTAGACCATTTCAGGTTTACTATCTCCCATTCCAACGCTGCAATTAAATGAAACAAAATCTGCCAAACCTAGACTAATTAAAGCTGTAGTTTCTCAACTATTAAGTATACACAGGTATCTATGTACAATTGCCTGTATTTTTTCTTTTTATTTCTCCCCAATTTCACTGCTGGGTGTAAACATGCCGAAAGTACATTCATGAGATACATTAAAAACAGAAACATGCTTGAAAACTCTGTCTATTCAGGCATTCTCAGGGATGATCTGTAGAAAGAAGAGCAGGTCAAAAAAAGGTCAAATAGTTTCCATTTCAGTGTGCATTTTAAATAAGCTATTTGCTCCATTATTTGTATGGAAAAGTGCTAACCCACTTTGATCTCATAAAAATTTATACATAATTAAATGCACTGCATATAGTTTACCAAACGCAGATCTTTACTGTACATTACACCTCCAAGAATTGTTGGCTACATTTGATATGACTTTGTGATTTCACTGGCTTTTAGACAATCTGAGCCACAGAATAGTTTAAAATACAGCTCTGCTAACATTTAGACTTAAAGATTCAGTCAGGACTGAATGGAGAGCACAATAAAACAATACCTTGTAAATGTCTATTGGAAAGACTTTAAATAACTGCAAGCTGAAAGAACTGAGAAGCAGCATTTTTTTTTTTCACCAGCAGTAAAGAAAAAAGCAGGAATGACAAAAAGATGACAATTTCAGAAGTCTCTGAGGCTCAAATTCATTTTGGATACATCTTGATAAGCTATCTTCAAAGTGTTTCCCATTAGAAAGAGGAAAATCACCCCAAATACACGAAGGCCAAATAGATGAGCAGTGGAGGCTCACATTGCTTTCGTATGAACTATTAACGTTTGTTGCATAGAAGAAGACAGGACACATGTGTAAGCCAGGAATGCCACTGCACTACACCTCCTCCTCCAAAGGAGATCCTTACAAGCAGCCTTCAGAACTACAGACCCTGCTGCTTCTGGTTATGTCCATTCACATACTTGGTCCTGAAGCTGAAGTCCCTGATTCCGCCCCTAATACTGGCCAATGCAGAGATGACCACGAACACACACTGCATCAGTTTAATGGCATTTTTTTGAAATGTGCAGGCAGCCCCTCCCACTAGAAGAATCATAACCAGTAACAGTCTAAATAAATAATCTGCTGTGTTTGTCGAAGATGGGTGATATTTGCTATTGAGAGATAACAGGAGTTTTTCACCTTTTCCAACAGATAAGCTTACAAAAAGATAAGACAGTAGCAGCCCTTTGGTAAAGCTGTGACTCAATACTAAGCAAAACAGTAACTTAGAACAAGGAGACATCTTCAAAAATAGATGAGAACGACAAAGAAAAACAAAACAAACCCAACAAAACCAGAGCTGTGCTAGGAGATGGCTCCTATATGAGCTCTGAGAACCTTACAGCTCTCTGGCCATGCTGTCCCTGAAGCTCAGGTCATTGCTTCCTGCCTCACTCTACCCCATCATTACTGGTCCCTCAGGAAAGCACCCTCGGTGCCTCATCTCCGTTCTTTTCAGGTGCCATTCAGTTCATACTGATGCCATATACCTGCTTGTATCGCATTGTCTGCCTTGCTGTACCCCGAGACCTAGAAGTCGTGTGCAGAGGCAGCACGGTCTGTGCCTTCTGAGAAGAATCAGCCGTCTCTTCTCTCCAGGAGAGAGTTTCCCCTCTGCTGTGGTGAAAGCACTTTTAACAGACTTGAACACCCACAGAAGTTCTACCGCCTCCCTCACAGTTGTTCAAGAAGTAGCCAAAAGGGAGAGCCTTGGTAGCTGCAAAAATTCAGCTGCAAATTGTAGCAAAACGGGCAAGAGTACACCTGACAGAAGTCCATGCCATTCATTCCCAGTAGATCTTGAAAAAAATCTCTGGCTTTCACAACATCCCACAGTTCTTGGTCTTCTAGGCATAGCAATAGGAGGAAAGATGGATTATTATGTTTTTACATAAGCCACTGATGAATTGTAGATGAAGGAATAATATGATTCCATCTTGCTAACAGCAGTCCTTCAGACTTATAAGATCCTATAACAGTCATTAAATGTTACATAACTGAGCTTTGGAAGATTGAAATTACATTCTGATAAAAAAAAGCAAATTAACTTTCAACATGTGAAATTTTTTTTGTCTGCTATCTTTCAACTAAGCATTTCCAGGTAGTGTAAAAAAAAAAAAAAAAAAAACCACCAGCTATTTGTGTACCAAGTAAGAATCTATCAGAAATATTTTAACATGCTCCTTCAGTATATTAAGAGATCAGCCAAAATGAGATTGCTTTACTATCAATCTTACCTTAAGTAACATACTCCCAAAGTTTACAGGAACATTTTCCCGTACAAATAGTGCAATATACTCTACTAAAACCTCTGCTCAGCTCTTCTTCCACAAGTGCAATTCCCAGCAAAATCAAGGGAAACGGCTCAAAATAGGACTGCTGAAGAGACCCAAAAGTAGTGATGCCTTCAGTTCAGGATGATTTCTGCCTGCCAACAGGCTGCGATCAGGGATGAAATCCTCGCTCCACTGAAATCAAGAGGATTCTACCACCGGAGATCTAGATTCCACCCTTTCTTCCTGGTGTTTTTGTGCACTGAAGCGCTACAACATTGCTCTTTACAAGAGGGATAATGAACTGGCAGGGCAGAGACAGTTTGGTCCACATGTTTGGCTTGTTTCTATGTATACTGCATATTACTAAGGTCACTGTTCTGTGCATGTCATATCAGGAACAGAGAAAAAAAAGTAGTTTAGTCTATGAAGGATTTTTAGGTCAACTACAGAGCCATCCCAGCATGGCAGGCCCTACGAGACTGGCTTCACCAAAACATGTAAACAAAGGTGCTTCCTGATCATTTAGAAGTCAGTCCTCTTTCTAAAATGCAGGCATAGTGTTATGGAAGTCCATGAAGAGACACAAAGATCTTCATCAAGTGCTTTGATGGAAATGCACAGAAGGAAAGAACATGGATGCTTGTGTCAACAACAGTGGGCAATGTAGAGATGGTTAACAAACTACTCAGACAGCAAATGAAATGGATAAATATCAAACTGATTATCCTAACAATCATAACTGCGTGCACATACACATGAAATTCCATTTCCTTTCCAGCCTTGCAACACAGCCATCTAAAAATGTTTCTGAAGAGCTTTTGTATTTTACCTGGTATCATGTACATTAGACAGGTCAAATGTATGTCTAAAACAAGAATATCCATATATATGTTTTCCCAGTGATCTCAATTATTCTTAGCTTATGCATACCCCTACAGGTTGTACTCTAGTTTAAGTGCTACTGAAGTCCCTCTACTTCATATGCAAGAAGAGACTCTTTTCACCATAAAGCCTCAGAATACAGACTGACTTTAAGACACACAGCACAACTGCAGTCTGCCTGACTCAAGATAAGGCACTATTTTACAAAAATGAAGCACCGTAAATCTGACATAGAACAGAACTGTAAGCTGCACAGTACTGAAAGCTTTAAGATTCACCTAACCAAAGTCACTGCTAGTGCAGTAAGAAAAGAACCAAAATAAAATTATTAACACTTCTTTCTTGCTGGACAAACTAGGCTTTTTAAATACGGCTCCTGCCATCAACTGCCTAAAGAACCAGAACTGCAGCAAGCTACCGAATGTTCAATAGGAATACAAATTTGTTGGTTGGTTTTTTTAACAAGACTGCGGAGATTAGGTTTTATATGAACCATCTACTTCGTTCATAAAATACTCTCAAGACTGACCATGGATGAGAGATAAACACTAAGGATCATTGTTTAAGGAAGCACTCAACAGACACACAAGGAAATTACAGACCCATTAAGTCTGAGTGTGAGAAAAAGAACCTGCTGGAGTTCCTTGAAGACGGAACTGCTGAGACAGATAAGGGAGATACACTGGTTGTCAGAGCTTAAAAATATGGTTTGGTTTCTACATACAGCACAGTAACCCTTCAAACCTTTACAGAAATCTCACTGTCCATTACTGAAGTTTAAAACTCTGGAATTAAAAGGAAAGAAGGTTAGCTAGTGAAGCTTCAGTTTGCTATCTCGCGAATGAGGGCTTGAGGTGCCTCTGCGTTACATTCAGAGTGGTAATCAGTTCAGAAAGCTGTTCTGCTGGTTCAGCCATCATCATGTTATGCTGCCATCAGTTGCCTGATCACACAGGCCAACACTGAACTCACCAACAGC
>JAVSBS010022145.1:23251-41057 GCA_033124195.1 Coracias cyanogaster
ATCTTGACAGGGTGCTGGCCCATCTCACTTAAACTACACTTAAGGTTGGACTAGATGATCCTTGAGGTCCCTTCCAATTTGGCATTCTATGAATTTATGAAAATAAGGTAGCTAAGATTTTAAACCCAATAAAGTTAATAAGATAAAAGCATAATTTTCAGCTACAAAGACTTGTTCTTCAAGATAAAGCATCTTAAACTTATCTGGAAGACTGTATGTTATTAATGTTAAATTATTTATGAAAAAATTGTAAAGCCCTCTGAGGAAAATGTATGATTAAGTGAACGATCCTAATCTCTCTGTGTATCAGAGCTGTCAGAGCGGGTTTGATCAAAATTGAATCTCAGTAGTGATACTTTATTCTTATTAAGCTGCATAAACTATATTTATCTGAAGCACAGTAGTTCTTTGGTATTTATCCTCCCTCCCCGATAAATAACCATAGCCATTTAGTTCAAGTATTTTAAATACCAAATGAGGAGAATAAGAGAGAAACCAGTCTAAATATTGGAACAAAGATGTTTTGAGTTTGCAATTTTTTATTACTAAGTATAAATTGTCTTCTGCATGACAGGAATGATGTGCAGTACTTTATGGCATTAAAAAGCTTAAAACTTATCTATAATGTTAGGGGTTCAACTTTTTGGTGAAATTTCTAATTCTTCAGAAACTTTTGCTTATAATTTAAAACCAATGTAGTAAAATGCTTGTCCTAAAGTTGTTTCTAATTTGAACTATATATTTAGAGTGAATTTTGATGTTGATGTTGCATCTTAGAACCTAGGCTTTACATGGATTCAGAAGTGTCCAAAGGTATCTTGAATGATTACACACTGTGGCGTACTATGCTGTAATTTCTTCCCTACAAGCAGCCTCTTTTATAGAATGAAGGAGTTGAAATATTCTACAGGGTTTTTTCTGTTTGTTTTTAATCTGGTAATTTTCTTGTTTGCTGCTACCTATAAAACCTCTCTTCATTAATAACTGAACTCCAAGGGAGGGGAAAATGAAAACTTATAAATTTTAAAGCATCTCATAAAAGCAATCTAAACCAGCCTCATGATCTATAAAAATGTTACAGGTTGTAAGTCACGTATCTGGGGATCTTCCAGAGCTAGATGCAAGTGTTCCTGCTTATTGGGCAGTTCCCAATTTCTAATTGTTTGGTGTTTTACAATGCTAAAGCTGTAACCTGTCAGTGGAGCAACAGTGAATATGATCTTTTTGGAGCTGAGAACAGTATTTATTTTCAAATCTGGGGCTGGAGCAATGGACAAGAATTACATTTTGAGATAAACAGTTTAAAAATCTGTGAATCTTTACAGGGATTAGGAATGTTAGAGATGATAGTATGAATATTACCTCCATGGTATATATATATTGCCTCCACTGGATGGTGTATATGCAGAAATAAGTGTTATGAATATTAACAGAAGTTTAAATGTTTAACTCCATCAGATTTAGGATTCTTGCCTTTTGCTTTCCTCTGCTGGTTTAATAGAAACGTGCTCTCACTTGCAATAATAGAATCTGATGTTTTCTTTGCAATTATTAGGTCTACTAGCCCTATTTCCTTTTACTAATAAGGTATTACTTGTTAATTTTTTGCTGTATTAGTTTTTGTTGCATTAACTTTTGCCTTATGCAAAAAGGTCTTTATTAACCAAAGGAAAAATCATAACCTGTGAAGGAGACACAGATTTAATCTCAAAGTTTTGTCAATGAGCTGCCTCAGTCCTCAGGGAATCACCACAGGAGAGACAAGATCACTTACTTTACTGGAGTCTTTAGCTTCTCTATGGAGGGCTGGGTATAAAGGTGACAGATATAATGAGGGTTCTTTTCTATAGGTTTGAGTTCAGAACATTTAAATGCAATCACCCACCCATTTGAGAGATGTCAGAGTAGGCTCTAGAGATTGAAGTTGGTGAGATTCTGCTGTCAGAGCTTGAGATCATTCAGCACCTCACAAGATCAGGCATCAGATGGTAACAACCTGTGCGCAGTGTTGAGTTTGACAAAATTTAAACTAGTGACCTCTAGCAAAAAGAAAAAAAAAACGTGGGTATTTTTGAAGAATTTTTACTGTCAGAGGTTTTTTTTCTTTAAAGCTTGGCAATCCTGCTGTCACTATTGGTTTTTGCACTGCAGGCAGAACATCGATCTTCCCCTTGTATGTGATGCAGGAAGGGAACAAGGCATGCTAGACTAGTGGCTGTGCTCTCCAGGACAACATCAATGTCTCTTTTTGGACAGGAAAACTAAAGCATAAGATGACTAGCGATTACATGCAATTCAGATCAGTCAGGTCTTTGTTACCTTGAAAAGAGCTTGTATTTTCCAGAAGTCTTTATCTGTGTAAATTAGTAGGGATTCCTGATTGTTAATCAATGGAGATTATATGGTGATAGAGAATAAATTTTCCGTTGACAGGCTTTCATATGACAAATTGCAAAAGATTGTCACTCGGGGGGTTGGTAGGAGAAAATGGGTAGGAATGAAAGAGGAAGGAGTCTGGGTACATTTCTCACTACCGAGTGCACTTAGAATCTCATTGTTATATAAGATAAAAAGGATACTAAAGAAAAAAGGACTCTTCTTTGTTGTGTACTCTGAAAATACCCATAGGAGGTTTTAGTTCCCTCTTGATATAATAGGAATAGAGTTTAAGATAATTCAAACAAGTGAGTTTTAGTTCAGTTGTTGGAAGACTTTTTAGTCCTTGCTTGTTGGGGGACCGGTGGGCTACATGGAATTCACAGGTCTCTCTTCAACTTCCTTTTCCAAGAAGAAAACTGTTTCTGTGCTAGCAAGTTCTTGGCCTTAACTCACAACTGGTAATTTCCCAGCCAGCTCTGCTGTCCTGCTCCTTTGGCTGGATGTTCAAGGGATCGCTTGGCCACCTGTGGATGGTCCTCCCCAGCCCTTATAGTGAAGCTGACACTGAGCCCAAGTAACTAGCTCAGAAATACTTTACCTGTTTGTGATTCTACCTAGAATTGGGGTTGTGCAATGGATTGTACTCTCAGCACATCACTGTGGCACAAGACAAGTTTGTTGCTTTTATTTTTAGTGATAACAAGAGTTGGCCATGTATAAGTGAAGTAGTTTCTATTGAAAGGAGTATTCTGTTGACGTGGGAGAGTGAAGTGCAAGGGTAGTAATCTGAAGGACTATACAACAGGATTGTATCTCAATATGCTCAGAAAAATGTGGAATTTTGGGTTTTCTCCCTTCTGCTATGATTTAAGCAATAGTGGTCTCGCTTGATTTTCATTGCAAACCTGTTCCTGCATGATAGTCTTCATCAGGTTTCAACCCAAAACTCCCTTTGGCTTCTGGTGATCTAATCTATTCCTGAAGTGAATCTGACAGTTACGACTGATTTAGATATAAAAAATCCAGGGGACTGGTTGGATAAAAAGGTAAGCCCCCCGTTTCCAAATGTATTGTTACCTCATATAGAGAACATTGGTTCAAAAATGGCTATTGCAGCACACTTTTCATTGATACACACCTGTACCAGTTACTGAAATGTGACACAAAAGCTTATCCTGTAGGAAAGAATTCATTTTTTATGGATTTTGCCTTTTGGAAATAGACTCTCTATTCTCACATCCATGCTGGCGATGGTTCAGAACAGCAATATGCTTTATTTTCATCTCGTAGAGAACACTGAAGAATACTGAGCTGATGAAAGCACCAGTACCTGTAGCAGTTTTTTCATTGATGTGACAAAGCTGCATGTCCAGTTGCAAGCACAGGGAGACAGACAAGCCAAAAAGGTTAATTACTTCTCATTTTCTTACCCTTATGTTTATTTCAAATGCTCATCTCTTGCAGTGTCTGAAGGTGGCCAATTAATCTTACGTACTTTTTTTTTTTCTACCAAAAGAATGGTTGTGGTGTGTCTCGCTGTTCCTTATAAAGGTGTGAAAAGTTCTGTACTGAGGAAGAATACCAAAAAGAATAGAAAACCCTTTTGCTTTCAGAAGTCTTTTTGAGGGGCTGTTTAAAGCTAAAGACTTGTAGCAAACGTGGCATGAAAGTTCTTCCATCAGGAAGATTGTGGGTTATGCTTGGAGAGAACCATAGTATCTACCTTTCTTCAAAGCAGAGTCATTTCATTCCCTGCAAGTTGTATTCAGAGGTAAGCCTTTCAAACAGAAACCCAGCACCAGGAAGCCAAGCTGCCTCCCTTGGTACAGTGACTGTACTTCCCAACTTCTCTGTTAGATTATTTGCGTTGCAGTAGATTTGTCACTGCATGCTCTGACTCTTCCCCAGCTGTATGGAACAGATGACGGAGCTCTGCCTGCTATTGCATTATTTGTTTTCATAGCTCCCTAAAAATAGGATATTTTGGTGAGAGTTTTTCCTGTGCTGCCATTAAATCTAAAGCAGGCCACATGTTTGGGTCTTTCTGTGCTTTTTGTTCTCTCCTGTGTTTTCTATCATCTCAAAATATTTTGTTTGAGAAGCTATGTGGATACAAAAAAATGCCTAACAGCAATTCTTCTTGACTTCTGCAGTTACTGTTAACTATTACTTGATGTCTACTACATCAGAAACAACAATAACTTGTCATAGAATGGTTTGAGTTGGAAGGGATCTTAAAGACCATCTAGTTCCAACCCCCTTGCCATGGGCAGGGACACCTTCCACCAGACCAGGTCGCTCAAAGCCCCATTCAGCCTGATCTTGAACATATCCAGTGATGGAGCATCCACAACTTCCCTGAGAAACTTGTTCTGGTGTCTCACCATCCTCATAGTTAAGTACTTCTTCCTAATTCCTAGTCTAAATTTACCCTCTTCCAGTTAGAAGCCATTACCCTTCATCCTATCACTACAAAGTGCAAGAAAATATTTTTCTCTCTTTTTTAAAAATTCCTCCTCATCCTATTTTTTTTACAAACTCCCTGCTGCAGAGTAGTGCTAGAGTTGTTCAATATTCAGTTTCTCTGTCTGAAAGTTGCCTCTTGGCTGGCAAAGAATCAGTAATATATCAGGAAATTTGTCTTGAAAGGATGTCAGCATGAAGTCACCTGCAGAAAGTAGAATCAGAAGTTCAGGAAGTTTAATTATTGGAAATGGTGTCTGGCAGATAAAGGCAAAGTACTTTAGAGATGGACATAAAGACTTGTGCAAAGGGATCTCTGTGATCTTCATCATAAAATAATCAGATTTTAAAATATTTTAAGAACTTTAATAGGAGACCTCTTTATTCCTCTTATTCTATCTTTTCCTTTGCGGTTAAGAAGTATTATTCAGTGCCACTGATGATGCCTCTTTTAGGTCGTCTCCATGTCCTAAATGGTGTAAAGGCTAAAAGGCATAGCTGTAACAATACTTCACAGTGCTGTGTCAGGGATGTGGC
This sequence comes from Coracias cyanogaster, assembly GCA_033124195.1. Lineage (NCBI taxonomy): Eukaryota > Metazoa > Chordata > Aves > Coraciiformes > Coraciidae > Coracias > Coracias cyanogaster. Next base: position 28,631 of record JAVSBS010022145.1, read on the forward strand.
GCTGAAAAGAAAAAATAATGAGAGGCAAAATACTAAAATGAGTTTTTGATGCAGCTGCATTGCCTTTAACAGGTAATCTAAGCAGTCCTCTCAATGTAGCTTACAGTTTGCCTTAAACTGATTAAAGAGAACTTGCTAACTAGCTGGTTCTCAAAGTGTTCAACTGCTACAAAGAAACTTTGGGGGGGAAAAAAAGTAGTTTTGTGAAGCTCGGAGTGACTTTAATGGAGCCTCCCTGGATTCATAGACCTATCCCTAAATCTGTCAATTGACATTGCATTGTTTACTTTTACAGGGAAGGAGTGATTTGAGGTGAGGGAATGCTGACATGCAAATGCTTGGGAAATGTGGCTTACTCTTCTTCAGATAAGATGGAAGGCTGTATCTTCATATGCTTTTGTAGGTTTTTAAAAAGTTTATCCTGGAGGAAGGGTACAATGATAGTGTGACTGTTGGGCACAAGTGGCTTTCAGTAGTTCTCAAATAAGCAGTGTGCTGGTAGGTGAGGGGCTCTGGAAAAGTTTTTGTGAATTATGTATGGTCTAAAAAGCTATTCATTTTCAAGCAAGATATGACCTGGAAAAAAAAGCAGAATATTTCCAAATCCTTTTTTGCTAGGCTTTGCTACTTGCATCACTTTTGGAAAGCATTTGTTTTTCTCATGCTGCAATGTAGTATACTGTGTAAGAAAACTGGAAAAGGAGGGTGTTTACTCCCTTTTTAAATGATATTTGGTTTGATATGTATTCCTTCTTTGTTATTGTACTCTGACAGTTTAATCTGTTAAAGCCTTCCATTAATAAATACTGTTTATTGAAGTTACAGTATTATGGTAGTAAGAAGTGTTTGGGGTAGTTCAGCAAGTAAAACACCAGACATGGACTCAGATGTCATCTTGGGTTTTGTCCCTCCTTCTTTCACTTGCCAGGGCATGTCCAGTTTGCTTCACCATCACTCTGTTTCTTGCTCTGCAGAGCAGGGTTCTTAATACTTTTAAAAACTGCTTCAAGATCTGTTTGTATAAATCTAATACAGTGAGATTTTTTTTTTTTTTTCCTCTTAAAGTTGCAGTTCAATGGCTCTTTCTATTGCTGCTTTACTTACAAGACTGGAGTTGCTACAACTTTGATTGTTTTCGCTTTCTAGCCAGGTCATTTCCCTGGACATGAATTTGATCCGTGGCTGTTGTGCAGATTCAGCTGTCACCATTTTATGCTGCCATCAGTTGCCTGATCACACAGGCCAACACTGAACTCACCAACAGCCCCTCACAAGTCTTCTTTCAGACAGTCCTGCCAGAGGTTCCTGTGGGCCCAGCTCCTCTGCTGCTCACTGTGGTACTAGCATGACCTGCTGGACAGAATGGACCTTCACAGTGAAGGATGCCACCCAGAGAGCTCAGCAAGATGCAACCAGCCCCAGTAGAAGCCACACCCAACAGGAAGCTCCTCCAACTGAACGGCTCCTGGTTAACATAGCCCTGGCCTTGCCCACCACCCCAACCATGACCACCTGAGTGAGGGCAGAGCCACAAAACCACAGCTAGCCCGGGTTCTGCCTCTGGAACATGAAGCCAATAAGAAAAACAAAACATTTTACTAGGTTGTGACTCACTCACAGGTCAACTCCAACTTGGGGCCCACAACTCAGGCCCCAGCACTTCAAAAGCCTAATGAAAAGACCCAGCTCCAGCACTACTGAAGGCAGTAGCATAATGGGATACAGTATTATCACAATCAAAACCAAGGAAGAGGGAAGGCACAGCTGCTGTTGATAATGTGCACCCAACATCCTTGGTCAAGTCTTGCAGCTCTGACAGTTCTTTTAGTAAACGAAAGCCACACCATAGAGCTGAACACGGCCTTTGCGGCAGCCACCATGTCCTAGCTGGAGGGCAACACCACTATTTCTAAAAAAACCACCTTTCCCTGATTACTCCTCTTGTAAGCCATTGTGTCAAAGAAAGTCTTTGATTTCACAGAGCTGGAGTTGTGCCAATCACCAGAATTACGCCTTCCAGAATTACTTTGAGCCTAGTGAACACTGTTCCAGAGCCCTTTCAGGAGAGGTGGAAACAAAAGACAAAGAACCTGCAACTCTCTGCAAGTTTTTCTACTTGGACAGCATATTAGTGAGATTATTTGCAGGTACCAAATCAAAACCAATCTGATTTTGGCGATAAAAGTTTGTAGAAATTCCCTTTACTTGTTCACTCATTATTAATTGGATTTATAAGTAATGCATATTAAAACTCCTCTGTCACACTGTGGTACTTTTTTATTACTGTAATAACATCTGAAGGACCAAGTTCCAACCAAATATCCACATTAAGAGTGGAGATTATTCTGGTGAATTTTCTGGTTTTGTGGTAAGAATATTCAGTACAGAAGTCAGAGACAAATGTAGAGCTGTACTGTTCCATTGTTACTAAATCGCTTGCCAGAGAAGAAACACACTCTATGATTTAGCTCCTTTCCAGTGTAGCTTTACAGCACTGAACAAATAAGCTAGTATCCTGTGAAAAAGCCCACAACTGTGCTAAAGAACAATAGCAGGTACTTGTCACAGTTTATGAACTTAAAAAAAAACACCCAAACCTACAAGCACTACATACTACAAACCAGTGGTACAATAAACTGCTTTAGTTTTAGCAATAAAAAATACTAGCAATACCACTGAATTTCTATCACTTACAATCTTACATCCTTTCACTTGTTAGACACAAGGTCAGCAAATGTAACAACTGCCATAACCTCTATTTCCTTAATCTAACCATCAACCCAGGGTTTTGTTTGCTTGAGTAAATACAGAACAACATAACATTTCTGTCTTCTAATAATTATGCTTTAAAGATTATTAGTTATCCAAGACAGAATTTTCTCAGAGTCGTCACTCTGCCACCACGTGTGCTGACATTACTGATTTCCTACTTAACTCCTTATTCATCTCATAAAAGTTCTTGAAGACAATATAATGGCGGTATTTTGATGACTCTTTGTAGAGATAGGGTCACAGGAAAGACTCTGCAGCAGGGTTCAAATACCAAGGTGGCAGGTATACAGGAATATGTAAGAGGCAGAGTATTTGATTTTTGTCACTTGCTGGACATCAATAGAGGAGGAAAATACTTTTAGTGTAGCGCACACAAGCCATGGCAGCAAGGATATCTTCTGTGCTGCTACTACGTGTTGCTGGAAGTACTATGGGCAATGAAATGTCATTTTGCAATGCATTTCAAGAAACTCTTTCCTGCTTTATTTCCTAAAAATAATTTTGAAAATCTTCTGTTTTCTTCTATTGTTTATCTTTATCTAAAAAATAAGATGCTGCAGGCAGAAAAACTCTTTTGAAAGATCAAAATATCACATTCCAAAATGCTTTGATGCAGACTTTAACTCTTATTCTAATGGATTAGGTCACTTCTATAAAGTGTTACTAACTATGGAATTTATTAATCTACAGGTTAATAATACTTTTGATCAGTCAACATGGTGGTTGTTAGCATTTACTTTTTACTACTGTGGATTTATTATTTATCACATATTTAAGTCCTGCAATCTACATCCTTTCTGTTACCCTTTGTTTAAAAGCAGATGTAACAAGAAAGACCACAAAATCACCTAAACAATCCATGAGTCCACATAAGGCCATATCTGCTTTTCCACATATGATACAATGAAAAATTCAGAGCATGAAAGAAATCTAGAAAGCTTGCCTTTTTAAGATTACAACACCCCTTTGAATGCTTGGAAGGACTTAGTAAGGTGTATTTTTTTTTCAGTGACTGAACTGTGGTCTTGTTCAGTAAGCGACAGAGCTGTGCTGAACTGAACTTCCAAATTTGCTGTAGGTAACATTACCCGAAAAACAAATGTCAAAATACAGCCATTCTATTTGGTCAAAACTCTTCCCCTTTCCTCCACCTCTCACTTCCTCCTCCCCCCTTTTTTTAAAAGCTTCTCAGAAATGAAATGTTGACAACATTAAAATAATTTTGTGTAAGCTAGTTTCAAAGGAAATGTTTCAAAAACAAGACTACTTGCCCATTTTTTTCACAGTAAACACAAGTTGTAAACTTTTAGAGAGCTGACTGGTTCCTGGAAGCAATTTTGCAATATATAAATGTATTCTTGCTTATGTTTAGCTCATCACTCCATGCAAGTGTATCTACTTATGTGTTTAAACAGCTTTATTGGATTACGGCCATGAAGACTGATGCTGTAAGTCTCTGTACACAGAAGTCTCATTCAACTCAACAGGATCTGTATCCACTAAAAAATGGCAGAACCAAAGCCATATGGCCTTTTGGCTTGGATTATAGTATCACAGGAATATTGACTTTTTACTCTCCTAAGGGCAAATTAACATCGTCATGGAATATGCAGTACCCTAAGGAAATACGTATGCCCAATAACTAGAGCTGACTCTTCAAAGTCCCTGTTCTTTCACAAAGGTTTCTAAAGTAAAGCATTGGACTTAGCGACTGTTAAACATTTACAGTGTAAATACATACTGTACTTAAACTGTTTTGTTTTCTTTTCTTTACCTCCACACCAACAAATTTAGACATATACCTGAAAAGAATTTCATGTTTTCAAGTAACCAGTTTAGAGGTCTGCTGTTCCATTATGCTAAGGTGGCTAATACAAGACTCCAATAACATAATCACTTGAGTAATGCTTTAATGAACAAACCATTAACTTCCTGCAGACTTCCACAGACAGAGGAAAATAACTAACAATCCATATTTCTAAACCACTGGTCTTGCCCCGTCATAAATAAGTGTGCATCATTTACATCTCCATAAATATCCAACTCCATTAAAAAAAACACACTTCTACACCAGTCTTCCCCAATGTACCACAACTCAGCGGTAATTCATGACCTCCCTATTCTAAAGATGTTAATGTAGTTCTTTCAGTTTTCATTACTGAATTTTTCAGAATGAAGATGAATGTTGACTTGTGTAAAGCTCCTGCTGCTCTGTACACCTGCAGACTGCCTTATACAGCCCTCCCATTGCCCAGAGCATCTGTTCATATTTTACCTTCAAAATGTACTGCTTCTTCGTATTTTGATTTCCCCTACAACTCCTTAATAAAATCATTGAAGAGTCAAATGGTGACAAACTGCAAGCCTAGCAAAGCGACTTTCCACTTTTCATTAATGGCAGATTTTGCAATACCTCAAAAACTGTTCCACTACATCCCCTCGAAACATCGGTTTATTAATACTGTGTTTAAGGCAATCAGGGGCCACTGAAACAACTTATTTCCCAGCTGAAGAGAGTACATAACCTGAAAATACTGGTGCTTGTCATATAAGATTTATTCTGCCACTGTCTTAATTCCTTCCTGAATTTCTTACAACAGCACGATCCATATAATTAAATTTCCATTAAAAATATGAATATATTTATAACATGTTAAATATTAGCACCAAAATCTCCAGTTTTACCAGTACTGCAAAAAAAATATAAATCATAAAAATATCACTTTAGCAAAATTATCCTATTCAAATTATTCCAGAGGAAAAAATGTTTTTCCCAGATGGCAAAAACACAGGATAAAGCTACCATCTGGTTTAACAGTTTTTTATGAAAATAAAGTATTTTCTAACCGTTCACAAAGGAGAAATACTATTGTTGCAAAAACTTTGATAGAAACAATCAAGATTTGATCATATCAGAGCTAAGGTTGATTAAGTTTGATATAGATAGTCATAGGAACGATTGCTAAGGAATTGCTAAGTTTGATATAGGTAACCACAGATTTGATCATTAAGTTTGAACTAGGTAACTATAGAAACCCTACCCGGAAAGTATTTTATTTTTCTATGTTTTGTTTTAAGAAACTGAGGAAACCGTCATAGATACCAGTTAGGTTGCTGGGAACTGTCACGGACGCGAGTTATGCTGCTTGGAAAGCCCCTTACCCTTTCCATCCTGATTTGAGTATCAGAGATTCAATCAGTCAAATGAGACAGAACTGACCAATGATTATTTGGGATAAGAAAACTGATAACTGAAGAAACCAATCATTGTAAAGGTTAAATTTAAGAATGGGTGTTGTATGTAAAAGAACTTATGTAAAGATGATTTCATAGAAAAAGCGTATAAAAACTGATTAATTTGGTTGCTTAGGTGAACACATTTGGAGGAGCAATCCCCCATGTTCCCAGCGCTGAATAAAGAAGTGTTGCCTTATCAGCATCTCATTGGTGTTGGTAAGTTTTCTTTCGTCCAAATTTCAGTGACGCTATAACCTCAAGGAAAAAGTCTTACAGCAAAAAAGCTAAGAAATTGTGCAACAAATCAAATATAGTATGAAAAATTCAAGGAAGAGTGTACTTTTACCTTTTAGGCAATAAAATTAAATCCAATCATGAAGACGCATAGTATTGGACATGCAGTTAACATCGTACAATGCCTTTGGATGGTGAGGGGTTGTGTTGGTTTTTAACAGAGACATCCAATATATCACACAAGCTTTCAAAGACCAGGCTCTCCAGGACATGTAAATTGCCTCACTGTCCCCTAAAGTACATCCAGACCTTATGCATGTCAGTAGTGTTACCAACAGCAGACCGAAGTTACTAAAATTTAACAGTCAACACATAACAATGGCAAAGTGGTGGTTCTCCTCACCTGGTCTAGCAGGCTTCCTTAGTCACACTGAAAAACAAACCTACAGGTCATGGTACAACATATCAGTACTTAGACATACAAACTACCACTCAAACCATAAAGCTCCACTTACACATATAGCCCCCATGTCATCATTAAGCATTTCCACATCAACAGAATACGACATGTGAGAAGTAAATACAAAAATGACCGTTTCATAAAATGAGGACTGTCAAAGATAGGTAGCTGCTTTCATGAGCTGTCTGACTGACAGCTTTGTATTCTGTGTTTTGCAAAGCAAGCCAATGCTAGACTGGAATCCTTAGATCTCAATCCCACTCTGACCCATGAATATTTGAATCCCAATTTAAAACAAGAAAAGAGTAGAGTAGGGGGAGAAAGAAATAAGATTTTCTTAAGAACTAAGGTTTGTGTTTCAAAAAATAGCATCTTTGGACTAGAGAAAACATTTCTTTTAGGTTTTTCTCAGAAGGCAAAATAAAAGAAAAAAGCAGTAATAAAAATGGGATTCTTTATGGGCTATTAATGTATTTTATTAGAACAACTCATGGATCAGGAGAAAGAGCAGGTATGCCTTTGTTCAAAACTATTGTCTATTAGCCTAATAAAAGCATTAGCTCTCCCACAACCTGGACAAATTTTTTATCTTGACTGCTACAGCTGCAACACAATCACTGGCTTTAAAACTTCATGGTAGGACATAACTTTGTGCTGCAAAGCTTTGTGCTTCGCGTAGGTTTAACCTACCCAAAGAATAAGAGTGCATACAGTAAAAGTTTTCCTGGGCTCACAAATAGTTGCTTTGGAAGAATCCTTTATAAAAGGCCAATAGGCAGGAAGAGCTAGCAAGTTTCAGAATCTAACATTAAAAAAAACCAAGTATCAAATAATTATATCATCTTCTGATTTACATGGTAGAACATTTCAAGGAATACACCCTGTGTTAAGTGCTTCACCTGTTAAGAGAATTCAGCAGGTAGAAAACCAAACTGGAGTTAACAGTAAATAAATAAATAGTAAATAAATTAAATAGTAATATATAATAGTAAATAAACTGAAGTTTATATATATATAGAAATATATATTAATATATATACAAGTACATATTATAGAAAATGATTCATGATGTTCAGGAAAAGCTGACTTAATTAGATGACTGAAAAGGTGAATAGAAAAGTGCAATGAGGGCTACACGAACATGTATCTTTTAAAGAACATTCTGTTCAGTAAGACATTATCTACTCTAAAATTACTAGCTTTGACTGTAGCACCTATATTACAATCATAGCCATAGATAAATGGGTGAAATTTAAATAAAATATTTGAAAGACTGCTTTTGAGAGTGTATAAAAGGGAAATGAAAGAGAATTAAAGAGAAAAAAGTCTTCATTTAGTCCAGTTACATGTCTTTTTTTTTTTTAATACTTTGGGTTGGAAGGGATCTTTCTACATGATCAGAATTAATCAATACTACAGAAATACATCTCGTAGTTAATGTAAATGACTGGTAGCGTCAGACATGAAACAGAAAATTTACACATCTCTTCCCATCGTCTGCATGTTTAAATTTTAAAATTGATAGTATATGCACATACACACCATCTGTCTATCTCTGTTATATATATTCACAGAAAGATATAAATAGGTACTTAACCACATCATTTTAATAAGCCACTGTCCAGCTCTTGGAATAGGGAAACAGGTGTGATGACTACTAGATGCTGTCCCAAAGTCCTGATTATAAACTATCTATACCTGAAATTTCTGATTTGTTCCTCTTTAGAAATGGTATTTTTAAAAAAAACAAACCAGTAGTAAATGATTCCCGGTAGCAGGGAGATACTGCCATTCATTCTTCTGTTACCAGTGCAGCAGCTGCACTTGTCTCTTCTGGTCATAACAGGATTATACTGAAGGGACATGATATGAAAATACAATTTCATATTCTCTATTATGAAAATAACTTTTCCTCTGTGCCACACAGATATTCCCATCAATGTCATAATGAATTACAATGTACAGGTAAAAGCTGTCAATTCACAAACTTCTCTGAAGTCTCTTCCCATATCCACGGAAAGATTTAACAGCGGAGGTGGCAGAAATTCTGCCTTATGAAAATTCCATTATTTTCACAAGGCACTTACTAGTGCACTGCAAATAGGTCTACAAACACAGAGCTATGAGTTCTACAGTTCTCCCAAGCAAACATCTATATGGATCATTTTTGCAGCAAAGGAGCACAGCTATCACACTAGGACACCTGGTAAAAATTCTACTAGCAGTAATTCTGCTGGACAAAGGGGCTGACACAATGTTTGAATGCCTCTCAGAACCCAGGGAAAGCACAAGCTGACCCTCTGCTGAGGCACAGGCACAACGCTTCCCCAAAAATAAGAAGAGCAGTGAAGAGAAAGCATTAAAACTAAAGTTTCAGAAAAGGGCATAAAAATAGATGGGCCTTCAGTAGTCCTCAGGACTCCTCCAAAGCGCCCAAAGATGTCAGGGACACAAACTCTTTCCAGAGAGATGAGGAAGCCAACAGATGGGAACAAGTCTCTAATCAGGCCGACTGCCTTTCCCCCTTCACGTACCACCCTGATGAAAATCACTGCCTATCATGCTACCACAATGCCTTACGGAAGTAACAAATATGGAGGAGTCACCCGCTGTGAAACACTATCAGGTGTTCCTGTCTAGCAGTTCCCAGGCTGCAACGAAGAGCAAGCGTTACTGATTGATTTATTCACAATTCTTCTTAGGAGTTACAGAACATAAGCCAGGAGATGACTTTTTTTTCCAGCCAAGCAAGTATTTGCTTCCTCCAATTGTGAGGTAACACTCCTACACTCAAAATAAACTATGGATTAGACATATTGGAAAATAATTCATCTTCTAAGACAACTGCTAAACAACTGTTAAGTACGATGAAAGCCTCTTCCACTCAAGACCACCACATGTTGGACTGATCACTAATTCTACCAACCTGCTGAATTTGAAGTCATTGGTCTGCCACTGCTGCAAGTGACATCAGGAAGCAGTGCACAAGGCTGTAGGAAAAAGTTTCTTCATTGTAAAGAGAACGGCTTTATGATACCACCTTTAACAACACTAGACATACCATTCTATTTATAGAATGGAATTTATACAGTCTATGAACTGTATTTTATTTAAGTATATTTTCCACAGAGAAGGGATTTGCTGTATAATTAACACACACAATGTAATTCTAAGGCCACAGCCCTTTGCATGTATACTTCACTGACACCAGGCATGTCAGCAAAGATACGAGCTTGCAGGTATAGTGCCAAAATGATTCCCTGGGAAGACGTTTAAAGAACTGAGGCATCAAAAGTATCCTGGGCTGTGTTAACAATCGTGGCCAGGAGGTCAATGGAACTGAGTACTCCCCTTTACTAGGGGCTTGTTAGATGACATCTAGAGAACAGTGTCTACTTTTGGGTCCTCTGACACAAGAAAGACATCAGTAAGCTGCAGTGACTTAAGCGGAGAGCCACCAAATTGCCAGGAGGCTGGAGCCCTTCCCTCTAAGGAGTGGCTGAGAGAACACGACCTGCTCAGCCTGGAGAAGATACAACTTCGGGTTGTACCCCACCAGTACCTGCAAGGAGGTCATCAGTAAGACAGAGTCAAGGTTTACACGTGGTAGGCTGATGAAAGACAACAGGCATATAACTTGAAAAAAGACAGGCCTAGATTAGATATAGGCATTTTTTTTTTCCACATGAGGACACCCCAACAATGGAGAAGGCTGCCCCGAGAGGTTGTGCAGTCTCTGTCCTCAGAGATTTCCAAGCTGCAGCTGGATAAAGCCCTGAGCAACTGCACTTGACCCCCAAATTGACCCTGCATTTAGCAGGAGCATGTTCTAGGATCCTGATGAGGTCTTTTCCAGTCTGAATTACTCTGTGATTCTATAATTATAATGAGAAATTAGAGGAGCTGGTAGCCATAAATAAACCATTGTGACATTTTTGTGACATAATGTTGCAGCAAAATTATTATACAAGAGTATAAAGTCTTCATACAACAGTTCACAAACCTTTCTTATAGTATGTATGAACACAGTAAAATTTATATGCAAGATAAAAGATCTAATTTAAAACTTTTATAAGTTTTAACTAGTTACATTTTATTAGCATTACTTCCTCCCAAAAAAAGAGGATTAAGTAGTACAATTAAGCACATCTTGCTAAAAGGCAAGTATGCTTTTTAATATTTAAGTAATGGACATGCTTCAGCTTTTAACCTTGATTTTCTAACTAAATACATCTTGTCTGTGCCAGAAAATTTTACAGAACAATTCTCACCAGTGCTAGTACTACCTCTACTGAACTCACATGAACAATACCAAAGGAAGCTCTAATTCAAACTAGATTCTTTGACCAGGACCACTCTTTTCACTTTGTCTCCTAAGTCTATCTTTCCAACTTAACTACCAGAACAACAAAAGAGCAGTAACCTGGAACGTTGTTTACATTATGGCTGACAGCAGCTCACCTGAACCCACCAGAAGAGGGGTGCTTTGTTGTGGTATGGTTTGTTTGTTTTAAAGTGTGTGAGATGTGCCTTAAAGTTTCTACACCTAATTACACAAAATATAGTTCAGTTCCATCCCGAGTAGCTTTTTGAGAGCACACAAGTCATGTTTGTACATATATTTCCTCCATCCATAAAACCCTGCATCAGAGAAGGCTGGAAAAACACAAAATCCTGGCTGAACACTTTACCTTCAGAGGAGACATGCACAAAGCAATATCCACAAAGGAAAAAAAAAATCCTATATGGATCAAACTAAATGTATATTTAGTCAAGCATCCTGTCCCCAACATCTGAACAGGACTAGGTCAATTACAGCTGCCTCAAAAGACTATCAATGAAAGTACCAGGACCTGAGTTCTCTGGTTGGGTTTTCAGAGTATTTGCTATAGTAGAACTTGGAAAGTTACAAAAAACTGGTGCGTGTTGCTCACAGTATGCCTCATACATACCTTCATAAACTTCTGATTTGGTTTAGGAATGAGCACCATAAAGAGCCCCTCCTCACAAGTCACATGAACAATGGTGATTGTAAATGAATAGCAGGAAAGAGAATAATTACTTAACCCAATTAAACACAGTTCCCTTTCTTTGACGTCAAGCATACCATTGCTGAACTAAAAAAATACTGCTTTCTAGCTTTACTTTTTTTTTTTTTTTAATAAAGAGGTAGGTAGATCTCTATACCAGTCAGCTGACTGCTTGGAGACTAAATAAATACTACTAATTTTTTTTTTTTTAGTAGTTCTGATACTACTTAGATGTGCACAAATACTACTGATAGCACTCATTCCACAACAGGAAGTCCACCCTAAGCAAAGATCCATAAACTCTGGGACCATAAGAATAAGAGTAACATAGACTATATTCACCCCTTTCTGGGAACAGATAGCCTTGCAGGTCACTGTATAACTGCACCTATGGCAGACTCACTTACCAGCAACCCACGGACTGCCAAGAGAAGTGGTTGGTAGGTAGCCTCAGTTTTGCTTCCTCCAGGGTACTGGTTCCTAGAGAGAAGGGTACCAGCGCTCACTGGACAGGTGACAGCTCCCTGCATAAATACCTGAAGGTCTCATTGTTGTGCTGGTTCAGCCATCATCATTTTATGCTGCCATCAGTTGCCTGATCACACAGGCCAACACTCAACTCACCAACAGCCCCTCAGAAGGCTTCTTTCAGACAGTCCTGCCATAGGTTCCTGTGGGCCCAGCTCCTCTGCTG
>JAVSBS010022145.1:41157-55926 GCA_033124195.1 Coracias cyanogaster
AGACACAGGTGGGCCAGGTTCTGCCTCTGGAACATGAAGCCAACAGAAACAACAAAACATTCTGCTGGGTTGTGACTCATTCACAGGTCAACTCCATCTTGGGGCCCACAACTCAGGCCCCAGCACTTCAGTCATCTCTAGTAACAGTTTCTCAAATCTCATTCCTAGTAACGCTCCTTGCAAGACTTCTGTAAGATGGGTTAAGGCTTATCTCTGCTTACAGACAAAAGCAGACTTTAAGAGTTTTCATACTGACACTACTAAAAGCAGTGAAGAAAGAGAGGGAGAGAATGCATTAAAATGATTTTTATTTTATTAAAATATTTCTCCTCTGCATCTTCTTTGGAGGACTCCAATAGTGCTCAAATCTTTTCTACATTATTTCTGTTCCTATTTTATTTTCAGAATTGCCTTCTCTCCTCCCTCCCCTGACAACTGCTTTAATTTCACAACTATGTCAGAAGCATCTGTCATTTCCGCCCTAAACTATTAAAGACACTTGGAAAGGGAGTACATTGCCTTTCTAGACTACCCTTGCTGCAGACAATGGGGGTGGAAAAAGATTAGGCAAGATTCATGCAATGTGCAGGCAGAGATACACACACTTCTGTAAATTAATCTTCATTTGTTCTAACCTTTTCAAGATTCTTAAGAGCTTCTCAGCTACCTCTTTGCAATTCTAATGAAACGTTTTCCAGGGCAACATAAAAACCTTCCCATTTCATTTCCAATAAGCCAAGAAAGTGGCCAAGGCCAGGATCAAGAACTCTTTAGCATGTTTTCAATTACCTAGCTCCTTTCCCTGACCTCCTAGGTTCAATTCTATATGTATGATAGTAATGAATCTATTCACTCTTCCTGTGATAAAATTCAGTCCACTAACAGACACTTCCTATTGAGTTCAGAGGGGATAGGCTCAAGTGTACCTGGGCACTTTGCTATCATTTTACTTCTGTTTAAAAACTAGCCTGCCTGTAAGAGAAGAAAAGGAAAAAAGAAGGAAAAACAAAGAAGAAAACAAGGAGATAATATTCCTCTTCCTATTGTCTCTGTACCTCTCCTCTCTATCAGTTTAGCAATAAAACTTAATCAGTCTCTCCAAGGTTTTGGTCTGCAATCAGATTTTACTTCCATGGACTTTGGCCACTCCATTTAGGTTCAGATCCTTGACATACAAAGCGGCGCTCTGACAACACTGGCTATTAATATCAATGAAAACATAACCTTTGCCAGGAGTCTTACTCAGAGTCATACAGTGAGCAGCTAATTTCTGGCACATCTGTTATTTGTCTATAAACTAATAACCAATAAGGAAGTTATGCTGAACACTCTGTTCAGATCCTGAAATTGTTTATTGGCCTCTACTAACTTAGCAGAAGAGAAGAAATATTGCAGTATTTTCTCAAGACACTCAAGCAAAGACTAACTTACTATTACCTTACTCATCTGAATGTATGAAGAAACAAGTAATACTTCTCTCCAGTGTCTGTCCTTGCTAGAAGCATAGGATAGTATCTGTATCAGTCAGTAAAGAAATTCAATAACTAAACAAAACAGCAAGCTATTACTCAAAGTATATATGTATCAAAGCTATTGACACCATCAGCTCCAAGGACATCTGCCTCATACTTTCCGTTTGCTACTCCCTGCAATGATTGGTGAGTATGTGAACAGTTCAGAGAACACAACTAGTATTTCTGAGTACAACTAGGTACTGGGCTGGAGCACAACTAAGTTTCTGCATACAAGAAATTCAGCAGCAGGCTTGCTTAACTACAGAAGAGACTCAAGAGTATATACCCACCAACAAACATAGCTATGACACTCATTTATAGCTCTAATGACTGTAGAAGTTAATTTAAGCCATGCCATACAGCTGTAATTACACTAAAATACAGGTACAGAAAATATTTTGTGGACAGCACCTGACAGTGAAATGGTTCTTGTGTAAATAAAATTGCTTTCTCTTTATCAACACGATTTTTATGGATAGCATTTCCTCAATACAGCAGCATACAGAAAGATCTGGAAGACAGTAACAAGGCTCTGCCTTCTCCTAGCGTTTTAAAGGCTTTTCAGTCCCTGATCATACACTACTACTACATAGATGCTATACTAAACCTGCATCATGAATACACCTCAAACACATTATTTCTCCATACTTTTAGCTCCAATTCAACCAGCACTTGCAATAGCTGCTTTATTCTAAGATCTTTTCTGAACTAACCGTGCCTAAGCTCACTGTTCCAAACTAGATTTAGTATTGATTGTACTATAGTACAACCTGAAGTACTTTCCTGACAGTATGTCTGAGTTGTCACTTTTTATATATTCAGTCTATACTCACTGCATATTACCAGACAATGTCAAGATCATGTAAGACCAACCCGTGGTCTGGTAATCAGACCTTTTGAATCCACAATAGCAATTCTTCTAGGTCTTATTCCCCATTTCTGGGCCATGTTCCAAGTGCAAATTAAATCTATCTCTTTAGCACAGTAGCTCTGCACTTCAGACATACCATCTGCAGGAACTGCTCAGGTCACAAAAATGAAAAAAGGAATCATCATTAGGCGATCTTAGCCTCCAGTTCTCACTTCCCTGAAGGATACTCTGTGACCATGGGGCCTGCTAGTCTGTTTTAGACTTTAGAGAATCCAGGGTGGAATTTCTTGAGTGCAGATAACATAACTTGGTAATCATACAATAAAATGCACCTATTTTGGCAACACTTCATGATCTCGCCAAAATAAACAACTATTTAAAACTGTCCTGCAATACAGCTTGCACTTCTCTTACAAATCAAAGAAGATTCTCACCTTTCTCCCAGTGTCTACCAACCAAGTTACAGCTAAAATTAATATAATTGTTGTTGCATATGTAAAGTTTGACTAAAGTAAAACTTTATTACATATTATCTCTTGTTCCTACAACGTAAAGTTAGATCCACGGTTAAATTCATGTAGTGAAAAAAAAAAAATCTTCCTTACTGAAGGAAAGAAACCTAGGTTTCAACTGGATGTGGGAAATGCCAGCAAAATTTATTAACATAAGTCATATGTTATCAGTATCAAAATCTTACTGACAAAGAAAGTTTTGTTCCAAAATGATCATCTATAAAGCCTCAATTTGCTGGATGATATGAAGCCAGACTTCAAGGTAGATCAGCTAAGTAATGAGGTCTACAATAAGAAGTTACCAGTTGTAGCACTCAAGCCATTAAGATCTTACAATACAGACTCATGTTTTAAAAAAAGCTAGGTGACAAAAAAAGGAAAATACTAGAGCCTGGTGAGCCCCACCAAGCAAGAGGAAGGTCTAACTGTGCTCTCCCAAGTCTTTGATGAGAAAAAAGTCAATTACGACAGGCCTCTATATCACAATCAGCTGCATTTTGGCTGGGTTGGGACAACAATCTGGAGTTCTAGAGGGACAGGAAGGATGAATTTGGGAAAGAAAGGATGAATTCAAGTCAAAACTAGCTCAGGGCAGTGATCTCTGCCATGACCCGTCCTTTGCCCTCCTTTCTCCATGCACAAAATCAGTGTGAGCTGTCAGTCCACACATATACACGCTCCACCTCTCCATGGTGATCCTTCAGACCCTACACAAAAACATACACATCCAACAGTACTGCGTCTTTTGTGCATGGACAGAAGAGAATCAAGAGGAACAGTATATGTGTGGGTGGGATTGCTATGTTTGTTTGAATTGAGTGTGATAAACATCTTTCTGTGAGCAAAATGAATGAGAAAATACCTTTAGAATGAACAAACAGAAATGAGGTGTGGATGACAGATGACGGAAAGGCTTGGAGGAGGAAAGAGACAGATTGAACAAAAATCGATGCAGAATGACTCGATAAGAAATGTAAGTACTGAATGACTAGAGTGAGTTTTAGAGGGAAATTGCACATAGGTTACATTATGCAAATGCAAAATATAGAATGCAACTTTATGGAGAGTATGTGCTGGGGAAGCAGTGGGGGTGTGTTCTGGGGAGACAATACAAAAAGAACGAATAACAGCCGAACTCAATAATGTCACAAACTATGAACTAAGGATATTGTCTCGGAGTCAAGACAAGCCTAATAAGTAATTCATCAATGTATGCTACATTGATTTCTATCTTCAGAGTTGTGTTTCAGCCCTGCGTAGCATTATTCCAGCTTAGCAGAACCAAACAGCAGAAATCAAAAGGATGTTCTGTTCAAGTGGCAGAAACTTCATGAATAGGGCTTACAAGTTATTCCCTCAAACCAAAGCTTTTAGGCAGGGGTGAGCTATGAATCTCACCTGTTCCATAATCCCAACTGGTTACAGAACTGGCATTTCACAGGAGACACGGAGATCCTTACCTCTACCTCCTAACCTGTGGCCAGGCAGTTAGGGTTATCCATGTGAGAAAAAAGTCTACATCCCCTGTTAACTCTTTCAGGTTCCAGAAGCGCACTAAATTCAAGTTTTCCATTTCCTGTGTGAATGTTCTGTCTACTAAATTCTGAGCAAGTACTATGGGCATAGTAACTGCAACACAAGATCAGCCTTAGAAGAATACAGCAAGATGACACAACTGCTCCTGGCAGAGTCTGCTTTTGCTGTTGTGTGCTAAGGGTTCCTGAAGCAAGCACCTCAGGAACAGCGTCTCTTCAGGATTTGTCCATTGCTCCCAAACATTATGTTCTCAAACCATTTTCCACTTACAGCTTGGTCATTTTGCAAAGCTTTGAATTTCATCTAATCTGACTTTTATGAAGTGCCAAGGTAGAGAAACATTCTGTAAGAGAATTTATTTTTCTGTGAGAAACTAGTATGTCTGTCAGGCTTGGATCAATACAATATAACATTCCTTTCAGATACTCTCTTACCAACTACTCTTACCGTCATTTTCACCATGACATACCATCACTCATTAAACAGTCTTTCCTCATCAGGACTCTACATTCCAAATCGTTATTGCACCTCTAACTTGTGCTATTTCAGCATCTGAACAACATTTTTTTTTCACATATTTAAGGAAAAAAAAAACCCACCAAAACCACCACAAACAGAAAAATAGTGGCTCAGACTGTATGTTTTATGCTGCCTCTAACTCTGTAAAGGTGTCAGCTGCGCTCCGACTGAACGTCGCTGAACTGCTTCACTCAGATGAGACAAGTGAGAGCAAATTCCTAATATGAAGGTCATATGCCAGACCGGCCCAATATAGGGGCCAACCTCCAGACTTCTCATCCTGCTGACACTACTTATCTAGTCTGACATAAATCTGTCATAGTCTGGCAAAAGGAACTTCAAATATCCACAAATACTGGCCAGTCCTTAAATACACCCACACATTTTTAAGTCTTGGATGGAGGCATTTAGTGATGTCCTTCAGTAACTCTGGTACCAAGAGGCTTGCTCAAGGTCACACAAGAAAGCTGTGAGAATTTGAAAATATTTACAAGAAATCTATATACACCTCTCTCTCTTTCTTCACTTTTCAGTAAGGAGAATCTTATTCTAACCACCACTCTCTACTACTCCAGACTGCTTTACTTAAAAAAGGTCAAAGCAAAATAGCACGTACATCACCTTTGATAATGTAAAACAAATGATATAATTCTTGCTTCTTCTGTAGCATATTCAGATATGTTACTTCCCAGAAAACTGAGGAATGTATTTTCTCCTTCAATTACAGCTAAGAATCATGCATCACTTTACTATGTGATGATTTCAAGGCATAAAATGTACTGAGCTGTAGACCTATCAGATGGGAACAAAAACTTGGCACAGTCTTTGAAAATAACATCCCTTGAGTATCTCAGATTTCAAGCCAAATTTTTATTATTTCCAGAGATATAAAATCAGCACTTAGACCTAGCCCAAATATAAATATTGTTTTTAATGCACAAATATGAAAGTGCAATGTTTTACAATATTTTTTTATTAAAATCTTTGTCAAAGTTCCTTAGAGTGTAACGCTTTACAGATCATAATGTTGCATAAGCTTTTACAGAAACCTTATATAATATAGGAATCTTGACAGGTGTGTAAATGAGGACATTAAACCCCAGCAGTCCTGTGTGCCAGCAGGACCTGCAAGCAAGCTGCTGCAAACAGGAGTTCTGCAAGAGTGAAGTGGCAGGGGAGATGCAGATCTGTATAGCAAACCATACTGAGAATCTAACATCAGGGAAATCTGTCTGTATACAGCTAGTAGAAGCAACCAAGCGCAGGACTTGGAATGTAGGCTTTGAACCACCCAGTGGGGAAGGCAATATAGTAGCATAGGAAAAGTTCAGCAAGATCTTGAAAGGCATTCATGTTTGATAAGCAAGGTGGAGCAAGTGGTGAGAGGGATTTTAGACTGGATTTTAACCAATGTGGATAAACTATGCATAGTTCTCAAAGCCATTTTAGTTTAAGGATGGCAGCCATT
Organism: Coracias cyanogaster; assembly: GCA_033124195.1. NCBI lineage: Eukaryota > Metazoa > Chordata > Aves > Coraciiformes > Coraciidae > Coracias > Coracias cyanogaster. Next base: position 47,578 of record JAVSBS010022145.1, read on the forward strand.
AGTGGCATGATGAAAACAAAACAGCAATGTGTTCCCTTAAGGCAACTGGGTTGAATGGAAGACATCCCATGAACATAGAGAACCCACCAATGGATGACAAAAGCTCTTCATTGCTACCAGTGTTTCCCTGTGAGAGATTGTGGAGATCTGCATAACAATTTAAGACTAAAAGGGAGCAAACTTGACAAGTCCTTTTTCAAATTAAAAAACACAAGGAGTTAGACCAGTCAGTTACATTTAAATTCCCAGGAAAAAAAATTAGAACAAATAATGAAGGACACTACTTATTTACATAGAAATAAACACAGAACTGATTAACGGCCACCATAGGTTTGTCCAGAACAAGTCTTGCCAAGTTAGTCTAATTTCCTTCTCCCTCTGTTCTTGTAGTCATAGGATTAGTAGCAGCAAACGTCTCATAATATTTTTGAGATTTTTGACAGACTCATGTGACTTTCTCATAAATAAAGGGGGAAAAAAATAGATGAAATTACTCTGGAATCACTGGAGATTTCTTAAGAGCTGTTACCAAGCATTCACCGTCACTACAGAAAGATGCATTAAATTATTTTCTGCAGCCGTCTGTTCTGGATGCCTCACTATGCAACATAACTTGCATAAGAAAACAGAAAGGGATTTCTTGTGGGGGAGGGCAAGGAACTGTTCGTGCACTGGAGGGCAGGAGCTGAACTCCAAGTAATGCTTATGAAGAGGTGTTATGCTCTCAGGTAAGATACAGTTCAGTAAGGGTGAGTACAAGTCAACACCTGTAGGCAGGAACAGTCAGCAGCACAATGTACCCTTAGAAACAACTGATTATGCAACACTTCACCAAAAACTGCAGAAGGATAAAGACTGTGCTTACAAGAAAAGTCAAGTCACAGAAGTGTAAATAGAAGACACTAGATTAAATCCTTCCGTTTTACTTATGAACAGCATCCTTTAATAAAGGGGTAGAGCTATTTGAGCCCCAGGATATAACTGAGGGTGTCAAAAAACATGACCTAGGAGGAAAGACCAAATGATTTGTGGCTAGTTGTTTTAAAGTAGAGAAGCCTGAGAGAAGGCAGGATAATACAAGTCTGCAGCAAGGCAAAAATGAATAATCTAATTCTTGTGTCCATAGTAGAAAGTACAAAATACAATTATTTTAAATGTATTAAGGAGGATTCAGATTAGACATTAGGAGAAGGGACTTTCAGTGCAGCGTAAGGACAGCCAGGGAAAGTGTCACTGGAGGTTCTAACAAAATTTTAGATTAAGACAACTCTCACAGTAGGTCATAGTCTGACATTATTGGTAGAGTTTATTTAATTCTGTAGTGGAAAACCAGAATAATGTTCTCTTGAAGTACCTTTTACTTTATGTTAAAAAAAAAAATTGAATATATTTTTTCTTAGCTATTTTTCCATACTTGTAGTAACTCCCAAAGTCATTTGATACAAAGACTATAATAATACAAAAGGCTTTATCAATATATTCATACCAACAGAATTATGTCCAGAAAAGGTATTGTTTGTATCACCAAATAAACTCTCTTTCTTGGTATAAACTGTACTGAGATGGAGAACTTAAGTTTGTGTCATTTAGAAAATTATGATTTTTTTTTTTTTTAATGCTCCTAAATGAGAGGGAAAGAAAAGTTTGGAGTGACCTATCCCCAAGTGATATGGAGATTCTGCAGTCAAATTCAGACACCACTATACTTTTCTTTCATGAAATTCAGGGCATTTTATGAAGCAAACTATGTATCATCAGCCTTTTCAGTGTCCTGCATAGTGCAATCTTTGTAAGATAACTAAGCCGAGTTCTCAACATTCTGAATTTCACAGCACAACTGAAACATGATTAAACTGTTTTGTGCTGAAGATGTTACCAATAAAACTTCAACTCTGTAGATATCACACCTTTACAGAATCATTATCCCACTATGATTCCATCTAATGCATGAGCTTATTTCTTGTCAGAGAGATTAGCTATGCTGTGGGAAGATCCATCTGGAATGAAATATATTATTTCCTTGCAAACAAGAAGATGCTTCCATTGAGACAGCCTCAATAGCAAAAACAGGGAAAACGGATGCAAACAGTAACTGGTTGTGCGGCAACTCTGCTACATCAATGCTTGAAAGATGATTTTTTACTGACTTTTATGAAAAAGCACATGCTTGTTACCCTGGCATATTTTAAAAAAAAGGTTTTTTTTATTTACTGTCTATATAGAGGAGAAACCTTTAAAAAAAATAAACCACACAACTAGATATCCCCTTACCAAGAATAAATAGGAGATTGATAAACCAGCCTTGAAACAACCTTCACTTTTACTTTTTTTTTTTATTATTATTTCCTCAAATCACCCCTCTAGTTTATTATCTGAGCCCTGGCTCTCCTGCTGGAATCTAAGCTGTTTGTAGATATTCTGCTGGATTAATTGATAAAGTAACAAAAACCATCAGTCGATAAACTTACTGCTTCCGTAAGCCTCAGAGGGCTTGCATATAACTCTGCAACACAGAAAAACATAATAGCGTTAGGTTGTCCTCAGCAGGCATAGCTGCAGTCTTCTCCACGTGCATAAAAACCTCATATACACATTTCATGTGATTGCAAAATACAGAAGTAATGCATATGGACAAATCACAGAGTAAGGAAATCAAATATACCACACTTGAACATGCAAATTACTTCTGAAAATATTCAGTCATTCAGTTCCAGGACACAGGCATACTTCAGTCTCAACAGCCTTTGAGGTAAATATGGAAAAATAGAAGTCACAAATGGTTTAACATCTGACAACCAAATTTAGTACCAAGAAGTAGCACCACTACAACTATCAAATTTCTCATAGTTCACAAAAAAATGATGGAACAATCACTTTCTTACAAGCAAGTAGATGATTAGTAACAGATTAATATTTCACTTATGGAACACCCCACTCCCTTACAATATTTCATATTCATACAAATCTACCTGTTCTCCTGCCTCCATTGCATGAACAATGCAGTCTAAGAACACAGAAGCACTAACTCTATTTTCCAAATCACACACCAACAGAAATCAAACATTTGCTCCCAGTTACAAACCACTCATATTTAAATAGCAATACTAATTTGGAAAAATCCAGGAGTACTTTCTACATTATATCAAGGACAATAAAAACACTTCGTTCAACAAATTTAAGTTTCACTGCAAGTAGCTATGAAGCAAGGCTACATGGACACAGACTTCTGCAGATCACGGAGGGGGAAAGTGAGTCCAAGAATGTTTTAAATCATTTTAACTCAAGAGGAACATAAAGAGAAAACCAAAACTTTTTAACTAAACACAATACTCAAGTTGCATAGGAAAAGAAAGGTGTTTTTCTGGATATTCTAAACGAGGATCCCAGAACATCCACGTAAAGCATGCACACTACTTTTTCCCAATCACCTGCTGCGCAGCATTCCTATTCTGAAAACATCAGAGGCCTGTACAACAATAATTACTTTGTCCCATTAAAAAAACCAACCACAAATGCACTGATCCTATTACCAAAGCACTCCAGGACAAGCGCTCCCCAGCTCTTCTGGCAGAATGGCACTACCACATGCCCACACAGGGAAAAAGACACACACTGCTGCAGTGGGCGGTGCTCATGGCGGTCACCTACTTGGTAAGGGGTGAAGCTGAAGTCAGTAAACCACCTAGGAAGTAACTGGAACCAGAGAGAAAGCTAGAAGCGTTTCCAGAGCACAAACAGCTCTGGTTTGCTATACTAGTAGACTATCCCCTCTTTTTACCTCTGTACGTATATTACAAACCACAGGCTGTACAAATGTCATTAAATACATACAGTGCAGTGTTGTGAACAAACAACTAAATACTAAATGCTGCGAACATCTGGATCTCAGTACTCTGTTGTAACATTTATTTGAAGAAGTAGCTTCAAGTTAGTATATTACAAGCTCTGTCTATAATTTATGCTGTAAACGCGCTGGCCTAAACTGAGTTAGCTGGGGGGAATCTGACAGTAACAATAAAGTCTACAACCAAAATATATCACGTTCTTATCTGCAATACGCTTCTAGATTTTTTTCTCTTTAGCTGGTCTAGTCTTCTAACTTAAAATTGTTGCTTTCCTCTCTTTTTTGTCTAATTGTAACGTGCATTACTTCCCTACTTGGGGTGTTAATTACTGTGTGCTCCATGATGTGGAAAAAAAATTAAACACTCCCTGTTTTTATTTTGCATTCACTTCTTTTGAAAAAGCAGTAATTTCTCAACACTAATTTATGGGATTAAATGGGTATTTTGACTCCCTTACTTGTTAATTTACAGAAGTCTCATACCCAGTCTTACAAAGTACTTGGAGCACTTCCAGCGAAGAAAATGACAACTAGAAGATATCAAATACACTTCATCTGCATTCAAAGCAAAACAGTAGTTTAACATTAATGTACCGACACACCATCATGAATGACACCTGTATGCAAAATAAAGGTCTAATGCAGTTCCTCGCAAACAAACGCACCTAGCTACCTTTACAGCACTGAACAAGTGCCCTGCCTACTTCAAGGAGCACAGGTTTTGGTACAGCTAGTATTCTGCAACTTGCCTTAAGACTATATATCTGCATGAACTCCAAAGGACCACATCTTTGCCATCTGCAAGGCTGAGACAGTCTAGAGGAACAGTTCACGTTATTAATATGTATTCATTACTACTACTACAACAAAAAGAATGTTCGTAGGAATTGAAGAAGCTATTAGGGCCCGCTACTTTATTTAGGCTTTAGGCTAGTCGATATCAGTAAGAAAAACCTAACATTTTATATATCTAACTTGCTTAATGCAAGTTGTAGTAAATACTTCACTGCCCCCCCATTTCTGACTTTCACATTTTCTGAATACAGCCCTTTTTTCCCCCCCATCCTATTACATCTTTAGCCGTACTGAATTCAGCTGAATGCCACAGTTCAAGACATAAAGTATCCATGTCTTAATAGCTTGAATTTAGTCAACCTGATGCCCTTGAAATGCAATTCCACAAGAAAAAGAACCTCTTAATTTAAGGCCAGAATATTTTTCCTCCTATCAGATTACTCCAACATGAAATCCTCAGCCAACTCTGTAACTAATAATACATATATACACAAAAAATGTACTTTCAGTTCATTAGTGGAAAAAAAGTGTTGGCATATTTAGAGGTTATTAGATCACCAGGGAGTTGATATGTTCATGTATTAATTCTCAGAAGACGGCAGATTTTTCAGTTGTACGTTCCACAAGGTAATGTATTTCTATTTTATCTTCAGAGACATCTAGGCTTGTGATTGTTTTTCTCATTCAGCAGTGCAAACATTCATTTTAGCACAACCACATTCATACAAGAAATAAGATGGAACCTTGATGTATTTCATTTTCTTACAGCCTTCACTGGGGTGATTTACCGAGAGGAGAGAGTAACATGTAATGGCTGGTTCTCACAGTGGCAGCAGGAAGACTCATGCTGGTTGGTATCTTTTTTTCTTTTGTATATTTTCCTCTCCCTCACCTGGATCTGCATGTTATGGGTAGTTCAACAGCAACCAAAATCAGATTTGCTTTGACACATGACTGGCAAGGCTAAACAGCATGCCCAGCAACAGACTGGTAAACGGAAGAAAACAAGAATAAAATATATTTTACCAGATAAAATAGATTTTACTGTCTGTGCTTGAGCTCTAAGTTGCATTCATCAAAACTGTTTTCACAAGACCCAAAAAGTAGCACTTTGGATTTTACTCTCACATTGCTACATAGAGTAATAGGCATGAAAAAGAAACATGTTTGAAAACTAGAAATACCACTCTTTTTTTGATGACAACTAATGAGGATGTAACAGAAGATTATCAACCAGCTATGTAGCATGTGAGATCACCGGTTTTTTTTTATATGAGTAAGTTTTGTTTTCCATAGCCTACAAGCACTTAGGTTTTCTCCTGACCTACTTCTGCATTTCTCTCTACAACTGCCGCACACAAAAAAACCCTAATAGGACCATTTCAGGTGAAAATTGTTAGTCCTAAACGCTCTCAGCAGTGCAGACAAATAATTCTAGTACGCCTGTTTTGTCCTCCTCATTGGAGAGCCATGATCAGCTCTTCAGCACAGTGGGTCAGGCAGTTGTGGATGGATGAAGGCACAAGAAGTAATCACACAATTACTAGGGTCCTGTGAGCAAAAGTTTTCCCAAAGCATATTCAATCCATGTGCAAAAGTGAGTTACCACTTGCCTCTTCCAGATTTCAAACAGCTGTATTAGATATGCTGTCCAAAGCCTAAGAACAGTACAATGACAGGGAGGCCAGGGGCAGGTAGACACATTTTGTGTCACAAAAGACATTGAAGGACCACACTTCCATCAGCTCTCAGAATGTTATAGAGCATAAAAGCATATCTGCTACCCCACCCTCCCCATCATACCCAGCTATATAAAATACCACAGAGCACATAGTACGTATTTAGCACCCCTGAACTTCCCCACACTTAACAGATCCACTCAGATCTGCATAGTAGCCCAGCATCAGGACGCAGGAAAAAGGATCGTGCCAGCCCTTTTTGGTGAGCTGTGTGAAAACAAAAAGAGAAGGAAAGCAAAAGGCCAAGACACAACTGCATGCTGCAGCGTTCCACAGGGTCTTGGGGGACTTAATAAAAGCAGAGTCCGGTACATGGAAATAAGCCGGCCTCATAGGGGATGCAAGAGGAGCTCTGCTCTTACACCAGATGCACAGGCAGAGGAGATACGAATAGTACAACCCTTCACTCAGCCATTCTCAGCAGTTGCTTACAGTGACCTGTGCCCAAGCTTGGCTCTGAAAACGTCATCAACTAATAGAGATGCCAGGCCTATAACTCCATAGTTAAGGACAGAACTGAATAAAACCTGTTCAAAGCAAGGTAAAGTACTAGCGCTTTGCTTGTAGTCGGCGTGTGCAGTCCCTGAGCAAGCCACACGCTGTAACACATCCTGCTGCTCTTCATGTCCATCTATGATATCTGCAACTAAGTTTAGCACCTTCTTAGCAGAGTTCTCAACGTGTAGTGGTCTAGTTACATTCTTTTTTACATAATTTGCGGTTTAATATTTTCCTTCTTCCTTATACACTAATCCCATAGGAACATAAAAAAGCAAGGGAGCACTGGGAGGGGGATATACATTGGGGGGGGGGGGAAGGGTGCCTCAAGAAAAAATCATCATCAACTGCTTTGTAATTGGAAACAGAGGGAGGTACTCCATCATTAAGATAGCTAGGACTTTTCTCCCTTGCAAAAAGAGCCCTGTGTGAAAAACAACTCTCCACAGCCAGGGCAAGCTCAGGAAAACCCGGAGAATTGGCAGGTCCGTAGCCTATTGACATTCACAGTCCACAGCATTATGCTGAAGTGTTTGAAGAGGTAGATTACTTTAAACACGGGAGGCTTTTAGCAATGCATATGGTATGTCAGGATCTTTACCCCAAGGTTCTTATCTGAACATAAGATAAAAGATGATATAGTTTTAAAGAGAAGGCAGAAAGCTTCTGACTGCAGGGACTTTGTCTTCTGGCAGAGCTCCAGGTTCAAAATTGTCTGGTATAAATACAGCAGGACTAGGTCTATGGAGAAGACCTTACCACTTCTATTTGCTGGAAGTGATTCTTGATGAGTTTGTGATTCATTTCCAGTATTCAGAATTTGACACACACTACAGCATATAAACTGGGAGGGGCAGACTAGAATGGAAGTCAGGAAGACCGCAATCCCATCGATGCATGCAACACCATGGTTTTCTAAACACTAACACAGCAGATACAATAAAGAAAGCAAATAGAAGCAGAAAAAAAAAAACTGTTTGAATGATAAGACAAGGGTTGTGATAAATGTACCACACCTGTCAAAACAGTCTTTCCTGTTTCTCTGTTAATTTATTCATATATATTTAAACTGTACTTCATGTCTTGTACTTTCTCTTGTTCTTTTTTTCTTTCAAAACATGGTTTATCAGAACTGGAAAGTACAAGTTTTGTTTCTGTACACAGAATAGATCGGCATAATCACAGAAACTTCCATAATCAAATAATTGATCCTCTTATTTTCAGCCTAATTTAATTTTTAGGATTGCCCTGGGATAGTTCAGCTGTATCTTGACACAAACAGTAAGAAATTCTTTCTAAAGAGTCCTAACTGCTTAAAACAGACTACATGTTGGTTCTCATACACATCATGTAAATCTCCTTTTTATCAGGCAAAATCAGACCCATAAAAGATCAACGTGCTCCCCAAGACACACTCCTTGACAGGGTGCTTAGGGACATGGTTTAATGGTGGACTTGGCAGTGTTAGGTTAA
>JAVSBS010022145.1:63472-86718 GCA_033124195.1 Coracias cyanogaster
TGGTAGAGAGAGATAATGGTTGGACTCAATCATCTTAAAGGTCCTTTCCAGCCATAGCGATTCTGTAATTCTGTGATAGTTACTAAAAATCAACTTCTTGTTATGCCCCCATCACAGGGAGTAACACCAGCCTGGATTCTGAAGCCATCAGCATCAGGCATCTTTGGCATTAACTAGAGAACAAGTATCAGTCACTTAGATGCAAATGTGACCAACCATGCAGCTGTACTTCCTGGTTTCCCCCATAAAGTTTCCTGTCTGTTTTACTCCGTTTTGATGCTCAGATTCCTACAAGTAAAAACTGTATCTATGGCAAGACAAGCAAAACTTTCCTCTTGCTCCTTGTTCAGCTTCACTGTGAGCACAGCAGGTCTCCATGTCACACACACACAAAAAAAACCTCCACCCAGAAGCTGCCAAACAGCTTGGGGTTTTTTAAAAGAATTTCTCTACCATGTCTTTCCCCCCTCACCATGTAATTTATTTCTCCTTTCTTCAAGTGGAAAAAGCATGATTTTTTTTCTCAGAGGTCTGGCTTCCATGCACACTTGAAGATATGAACTGCTTGTAGCTTGAAGTCATGCAAGAGTAGCATGATAGAGAAATCCAGTTGATGAGCTGGGTATGCAGTGGCAAACTTGATGGGGATACGTCTTCCACCCCACCACCCTGAATACATAATAAAAATATGTTAACAGCACAATATCAGCACTTTGAGGTGGGCAGGCGAAAGGAAAACCTCTTCACCCATTAAGCAAACCATGTAGACACAGAGGACAGACAGAAGCAATGGCTAAATGACCGAGCTATAATTACGGAACTACCAAGAAACGTCAGGTGGCTGAAAACAGAGTTGTCAGAAATTTTCACTCTCTCAGCTACTGAGACCAATTTGTTATTTGCCTTTTTAAAATGAATGCATAAATCAATTATTTTAATTACACAACAACATGATAGATAGTTGTTCTTAGGTCAAGGGGAGAGAATAAGCTGGAATAGTGGAAATGCAACCTCTACTGGCATTTTTGTAATTTATATTGTGTGACTAAATATTAAAGAAAGAAAGGAAATGCATTTTCAGAAAAGAATCAAATGTCCAAATACTCTTCAAATCACTGTAAAGTGAAGCGCTGGGCTTGTTTGAAAATTCCTAAACAAGAACTCAACACATCCAAGCCTGCAGAAGAATAGTCAGTGGCAAAGTGGTAAATATGAAAGTGAACGAACTCACCCACTTATTAATCCAGGATGGCAATTCAAAAGACAATTCTGATTTTACGCTCAAATACACAATCAAATGTGCTGTCATCAAGTCTACAAAAAATAATTTATGAATTCCCATTCAAATTCATTTAGTAGCATAAGCCTTAAAAATTTCCATAATAATTCCTGCCCTTTGATTTGCATCTGTTACTGCACACCTTTTAAAAAGGCATGGATTATGGATGCAAAGGCTACAAGCAGTGATTACTATACTGCATCTTTTAACTAAGCCATTGCAGTAGTTAATTGTCAAAAACATTCCTTTACTTTCTGGTTCAAACTTTTCTGACTTCCCTCCATTGGCTCTTGTCATGCTTCTGTGTCCTAGAATAAAGATTTAGTTAAGTACCTCAATATGTGGTATTTCCAAGCCATAACCTTTGCCAGATAAGCTACAATGACTGAGCTCCTTACATTTTCCATCATAATGCTTGTTTTCTTGACAACAAAAAATTCCCCTGTACCCTGAACTCCCTCCAATTTTCAACGTATTTTTAAAGTGTATGCCACACAATAAACTTGCCAGTTGATAGGCGACAATCTCCTCTGAAAGCACTTTCTGGAGTAGAACGCTTTGGTGAACAAATCTCATGCTCAACACAATGCCATTTTAAAAAGCAAAGTGAACAATCAAAGGTAGAAAACAGAAGTGCACTTACTCCCTTTTTAGCAAAGAAAAACAACTGACTGTAGAAACAGGGGTTTGTCCCAAAATTAAGACTTTTTAAATTTAAATTTGATCTGTATGATCATGACAACTGGTAATGATGGACTGCTCTGAAGTAAAACAGGTTAAGGGCTCTGCTCCATCTCCTGGAAGCTTTACTTCCCATAAGCAAAGTAAGTTACCCTGTGCCCCACAAACATCTTTGATACAGCCCTTAACTCCTTCAGTTTTTAATGCAACTTCTTAAAACATGTGTGAATACAACAATCATCAGGAAGTAATGCTAAAAAGATTTTTAAATGGAATAACCACAATGGTTGGACATAGACTCAGTCCTTTAACACACAATTACCTTGAGGGCATACAATCAAAATCAAGTAAGAAAACCTTAAATTAGCACACCTTTACAATAGGCTACTGCCTTTTCTGTGTTCACATGCTGAAGTTCTGTGGTCAACTGTTAGTTTACCACATTACTAGACACTAGGCAAAAACTAAGTGCCTTTGAATTACAGCCAGCACTGCTACAGGCATCCTAAAGGCATGGTTAATGCTCAGGACAGTAGCAGCAGCGATAATTTTTCAGTTTAAATACCACTGAATTTGATTATAATTCCATTTTTATTGTTGTTATTGCCCAACACTCCTAAAATGACCTTACTATAAGATCATTGTAATGAATGGCCTAAAACCAGTGCCATTCCAGTTGAACAACATACAGACAACTTCCCTTCAATAGGAACAAGAGCCCATTAAGAAAAAAGGAAGCATGCACCTACTATGGTATCCCAACATTCTTCTTGTTAAAAGCTTTTAATTCTAAGGAGTTGACAGACTATGTCTTGGCCAACAAAGACAAACTACATTTCTTGAAGAAAGTATCTCCTGGAAGGCTTCAAGTGGCAGACTGTCTATAATTGATATTCTCAACCCAAATGAATTTCTCTAGTGGATGCAACCCAGCCCTAGAAGCATGCAAAAAGATTAGGTCACCGAAAGCTAGATGGATGAAGGAACATCCACCTGGATAGGGGAGAGAGAGTGCTAAGTGAGCAACTGATTAACAAAATAATGAGGTCATTGAGCAAGTAATCCTCAGTGGTTTAAACACTGAAGCATCCCTATGCAGGGTTACACAAATGCCAGAATGGGCAGAATGAAAGGCACAGGAACATGAAGCCAATGCCAGGGCTGTGGGTGGGTCTGCACTAACCAGCAGGTAACTTGGCCAACCAAGTGACCGCAACCCAACTGTGAGCACAGCCTGTGCATTTATTCACTTGCATCATTTATCAGCATTTCAAGAGGTAGGCCTACATTCCACTGTTGAGTGTGTATATTTTGTTTGTATTCTGTCTTCATCTGGCCAGAGTTAAACATACTTTCAATTAACTTAGCTAATAAGCCATCTCTCTTGGAAAAATATGGCAAGTCTGTAGAGACGGAGATGTGTGTTCCACTAACTAACAGTAAGAAGGAAAGCTCTGACACGCAGCAATACATTTGGGACTTGAATACGGTAGGAGTTCAACACAGACAGCAACAGGAGCTAGACCTGGTATACAGATGCCATTGAACACTCCATATTGTGTTTGGGACACAGAAGAGTAACAAAGAGCATCATTCAGGCTTCTTGACCACAATACTAGATGTCATCCACAAAGTTCAGCTTTGCAGTATTAAAGTCTCCAACTCCAAAAACTGCCACCTTCCTCTTCCGTAATTACCAAAGAATGTAGCCACCCTGAAGAGTTCCATGCCAGCTAATACACACACTCAGCTTATCTGCAAAATTAGCATCTGAAAGCTCTGAGAAGTTTGACCAGCATGTGCTAACAACATTGGGGTTTTGCATAAAGCAGCCAGAACTGAATTCTTGATCTCTCTGCCCATTTTAAAGAGATATTTCTGTTGACAATCTGCCCACTATCTGAAAACTCAAGACTTACCCCATTCTGAAAATGGTCAGTTAAAAATTACTTAACATAAACCATCATACCAAACATGTTTGCCTCTTGTGTACTTCTACCACTCATAGCAGTTTGGTCTATATTTATAAATCAGAGTCAACATGGGTCATTTTAAATATCCTTTAAAAAGCATAGTTTTAATTTCCCATCTGTCTTGTAAACTTCACCACTGAAGATTACATTGCTATATTACACTTTGTATCGTGTCTAAAAAATAGGGACAGAAGTAGATAACCGTATTTCACTCCAAAGCAATATTCAATTACTTTGACTACACGATCTTTACTTTACCAAATGGATTCATATCCATATTGCATACAATTGTTTTTCTCCAAACAGATGGTAGCGACTCAACATTTTGCCAGTGGGGCTATGAATACACCCTTAATCGAGCAAGAGAGTACATAAGTCGTTATCAATTTAATGTGCACACTCCACAAACTCAGATACAAATGTCATGAACTCAGAACAGCTTCAGTCCCAATCCAGGTCAGTAGTTCTTGCACAGTAATCAAACCAAATCTTAATCTTTTCACAGAGAGATCATCTTCCTTTCAAAGCAGGACACAATTCAAAGCATCTTCTATAACAAATAGGCACAGCATCTTTTCAAATCTCTCACTGCAGGTTTTCCAGCAAGTTTTATTGAGATGAAAAATCTCAGTACCAAAATCAGGTAAAATACTACTCAAGAAAACCATGAAGCTACTGATGAGGTATACAATGTGAATTAACTAAGACACAGACTACATCTCTAGTCTCCCTTATTTGTTGGTTGTGGTTTTTTTAACAATTACAGTCTTTGCCTAGTTTATTTTGTTAAAAGCATTGTATAAGTTTTTTAAAAGATTAAATCACACAACAGGAGATAGAACAGCCTATCTTCTGTTCTCTGATTGAAAGCAGAAAGTGATTTTACACCTAATGCACCTTTAGCACCTCCAAATGCAAAAGCTTCTGTCAACACAGAAGGCAGAAATAGCATGGGGAAGATACATGCATGCCTGATATTATACAAGGATGTTAAGATTCTCCAAATGGCTTGAAAGAGCAAATTATTGAGATGGGAAAGGTAGTGAAGATCTGAAAAGATGCCCTGCTTAAGATGAAGTACGTTATCGAAGCACATTCAGAATCTGCTAGAGAACCAAACATCCATCACCTGAAACAAGGAATTTTGTGAAGTAAAGTGTAAGAATTCAGACTACAGAAAGCTACTTTCAATAAAATTGTAATGATACCCTGAGAAGTAATTGCAGAATTTACACGTCTCTGGCTCAGAAATGCTCTCCAAGCCCTTGTGGATGTGACATTTATTATGTTTGACATAATTATGAGATCAGATAACATAAAACCACATTAGCTGCCAGTTAAAACATTGTCTTTTTGTTGCTGGCAGCCTCATGTCAAAGGGCACAAAGAACCACACTATAGTGCTACCAGAGTAACAGCTCCCATCACACAAACTCACCCAAGCCAATTGCCCCCTGACCTCCCTATCTCAAGAATCAAATATTCATGTGTTCAGATACCATCTGTCCCTGAGCCCTTTCCTAATTTTTAACTATCTAATCAATTACCCGATATAAACAACTGTAAGCGATCTGCCCTCAAGCAAATGAAGTGTTTGACAACACTGACACCAAGCGACAGAATTCAGAAAAATACAACGCAAAACAATCCCACGTAGAAACGACAGAGCATTTCAGCAGCATGCTCTGAAAGAGGCAAAGCCTTATTTTACCGAGAACACAAAAAGGAAGTGAAGGCCTATTATGAGAGCTGACATTTTCACAGAAGCCACGAATCCGTGACAGAAACTATGTCCAACATGAAATACATATTAACAACTCAATGTCCCCTTGATCTGGAAAGCTCAAGTCAAAGGCAGTATAATACTTCAAAGTTTTATGCAATCTAGCCTTGTAAATTCATTTCTAAAGAAAAAGTTACAGTGGTTTGCTTGCACAGTCAATATCTGATTCCATTAACTTATGTAGATTTAGCTAATTTTTCAAAATATCTAAACAGTACTTTTATGTACTTAAAAAAAAATATATATATATATATGTGTGTCAATGCAAGCTTTAATAGTCTCCTAAGGCTTACTTACTTGCTTTACCTATCTTTCTCTCTCTTGAGAAACCAAAGCCATAGAGTCCAACATCATATACATTAAACAGAACTGTCACCCCTCCCACTGGCCTACCAGACAACATTACACAAACCGTAAAACCCTGCTGATAGAACACTAACCCTATCAAACAATGGTTCCACAACCCATCATGTTTATGGCCAGTATTCTATGTCTTCCTACCAAGCTTCCACGTTCTTACCTGCTGACGTTTGTGTGCCAAATAATCAAGATCTTCCAGATCTTTCCGAAACTTCTGGTAGGTTTTCTGTAGATCAGCCTTGCTGGATACATTCCTTAAAGATTCAAACGTTCTTTGAAACTGTGATAGTAAAAAAAAAAAAAAAAAAATCAAATACCATCATTCATATAGTTGCTGTATTAGCATTTTATTCTACTAGTGTTACGGAGCAGTGGCATCTATTGAGTATGCCTACAATTTTGTTTTGAAATCAATCCCAGAATTCAAAGCATAGTACATAAGCCCTTTAATTAAATTAAATTAAATTCTCTAACTTCATAGGTCAGACTCACATAGGACAAACCACTGGCAATCAACACAATCTCTAAAGGTTAGTTGTTTTTTCTATGCCACATTACAGGACGGAATATATTCATATACCTTTAATTTTTTCAACTAATAAAAGCATATGCAACTTTATACAGGCCATGAACTCCTCATCCTGTTAAGCACAACAGTTGACCTTATATATGACAGGGTACTCCTTATCAAGTTCATTTACTTAATTTGCAAAACAAGTCACTCACCTTGGGCAATGTGCTCACATTCTGTATGAAAGCTGAGACAATGTAAATTGTATTTCATTACAGATCTTACTTCTAAATTTAAAACTTCTTTCATGCATACACTATTATTAAAGACCGTACTGGTATTATTCACAGAGATTAACAATACCAACCCAGCTCTAGGGAACTGTAAGAGAAAGGCTAAAATATGTGTGAAAGGATAATGGCAGCTGCGGCTTGCTTGCTACCTTCAGGAGATCATGAACGTTCTCAGTTTCCCCATCTGTAAATATTATTCTTCACCTCACAAGCACATGACAGCTGTAAAGCTGTAAGTAGTTTAAAAATATTTTGTTATCACCAGAAGCAAGACCATAAACATTCATTTACACTGATATAATCAGGAAGAAGTACGTAGCTCCTAGATCCATCCAAAACATTGACTCAGTTTACTACAGTTATGGGCCCTGTAGATGAAGGACCTACTGTAAGCTTGTGTGCGATACTGATGACTAATGAGGCGGAAGACCAGAAGAAACGGACTGCCCTCCAGTCAGTTCTGGAAAACCAAGCACTTGAGTAGTAACTGCAACTCACATTTCTCGGTTACTTTTGCTGAAACTACAGTCCTTGAGTTGGAGAAATGAACGACAGAAGGAGGGAAAAAAAAAAAAAAAAAAACCAAAACAAACCTTCCACTCATCTTCAGTCCCTCTAAAATGCCAGCAATGACTTGACAGGTAACATTAACCATGGATGTAGAGTGTTCCATAGTGTGACCCATCCCGTGGGCAGTTGACTGAGCTCGAGCCCAAGTGGTATATGGTGTTGAACAGCCACTCGGCAAGTCCTCTTTGGGGATAATAAGCTGCTGCAGCGGATTTCAGCTGAGGATTGACAACAGGCAGGTAAATCCTGGAATCTTCAGGTAAGTCAGCACTTCTGTTTGCCACCTTGCAGCCTTTAGTTCCGTCCCACTGTTCTCATAACCACAATGCAAGTTAAGACAATGTTTTTATCTATTTGTAATTTCTCTTACTATACCTCTTTCAGCACCACTAAAAGAAGTTAACTGGAGACTTTCTAGTTGCATTTCAAACATTTGTTACGAAAAAAGCAAGCAAGCTTTCTCATTCAAAGTATACTTCTCCAATTTCTGCAACAGCATGGGTGACAAAAGATAAATGCTAAGACAAACCCACAAGACTCTCTACTCTTTTCTGACTGACTTCATTATCTTTCATCCTTTGTAGAAATCCGTTGTTTTCTGATTTTATCTTTACTCCAGAGTTGCTCTGAAAGCCTTGAATTTGCAATGCTTGCTTTCACCAATTCCCACACCAGGGTATCCCTGTTAGGTGGAAGCAATTCAATTACATCATCTGCAAGCAAGACCTGAGTACAGTTTAAGCTGACCAAAAGCGATCCTTAGTGCTCCCTCTTCATAAGTGTGTAAGAAACCGCTCATTATACAGCTTTGGGTTTTTTTTATCATCAACCTGTTAGAATACAGTACAGTTGAACAATTGTAGAATCATCATCATCATCTTGAGGATGTACTTAATCCCATAGTTTTAATTTTTCCTTTGTCAGGAACTCTAGTAGCAAGTTCACTCACTTCCTTACGTCCTGAAGCAACACAAACATTCATAATTAATTGGGCTTTCTGGCAAGAGATATAAGAACCAACATACAAGAATGAGCGAATAGAAATGTGTTACTATAAGTGTAACATACTTCAATAAAATAGATAGGTAATAGCCAGGGCATCCACTTAAGAGAAGTCTGTCTTTAGATGCAAGGCAAAAACACTTTTAAAAAATTTAATCCAAAAGTAACTAAAGAAGCTGTTTTAAGAAAACATACATATGCTCTTTTCACTGTCATCAACAGGAAATGGGAAAAATGTGCCATAGACATACAAAGCTTATCAGAACATGTCTGAAACTTAAAACAACATCAGAATCTTTCTATATCATTCTGCTATCAGTGCAAACCACCACTGTGGGGTGAACCGTAAGAAAACCTCCCTCATCAACCATTTTACTGTATAGAGGTGAAAAGAAATACTAGTACTCCAGAACTTTTTTTTTTTCCTCCTCTCTCTCACCCATAACCAAATGTAAATAATCTTAAGAGATCCACAGAAGCTCTTTTTTACCTGATGCTTTTTCAAAGTATTTTGGAGATAGTTTCTGGAAGCTGAAAAGTGGCATTCCTTTACTGCTTTTGCTCTCTGTAGCACTACTGGGTAATAACCTGGACTTTTTTTTTTTCCTCTGGGGAAAACTGGACAAGTAGAGAAGAAATACCAGCATCTAAACAATTCTGAGGAGCTGCTTCTGTTTTCCAAGTTACTGTAAATAACTTCAGAGCACAGACACAAACAACTTTATAACTTTTCAAAACACAAGAACATTAGATTACACTCAGGTACATTACAACAGTCCTTTCACAGTTAAAAAAAAAATTAAAAATCAACTGTCAAACTAGAGCCAAGCACCCTGGCACTAAGACACAGAAGGTGGACAACACACTAGATGCTGTGTCCTGAACATGCACTATCAAGACAATGCTGAATGAAGGTTGCATGCTTATCCAACTGGAAACCAACACATGATGGATGTCTTAAACTAAGTGGAGTAACTCTCACAGTCCCATTTTAGGTATCTTGAAGCCACAAATATCATCAAAACTCTGAAAGTGATGAAGGTCCCAAATGTGGATGGACCAGAAGAGTGTTATTAATAAGGCATCTTCATAAGTATGATGCCTCTGATTAGTACGGTAAAGTCCTGCAACCTCCTCCCTGATAATGATCATAGTGGCATCTAATTAGTGAGTGTAAGTGTAAGCATAGAGACTACATTTCTTATAGTCTCACAGCTTATTCATCGTAATGTCAAAGAAAAGACATGAGCTCTGGCTGAAGTTTTCTCCTTCAAGTAAAGCTATTTATAAAGGCTGAGAATCCTCTGGTGTCTTTATAAGCTCCTGATGTGGCCTTTGGGCGTTTTCTCCACTACCCATCTACCCATTTTAAGGAACCTTGGAACTTCTACTCTTCTGTCACATGTAAGAGAGATGAGGCAATGAGTTCACAAACAGGCTGAGGCATAAACAGTGTGGTCAGATGGCATTTCAACAAGAAATCATACTAAATATTTATACTCGTTAAAATTTACTATATGTGATCTTTATTCAAATTTATCCAATTTAATAAAGACTTAAAAGTCTATGTTGCAGCTTTGCTCTGCATCTTTCTGTGCAAGGTTAAGGTCACTGTTCACTGCCGCTACCATGTTGAGGCGTTTCAGGCAAGCTGATTCACAGTATCACCATTTGTGGAACAAGTAATGATATTCAAGGCAGTTGCTCTCTGATTTTTAAAGTCTAGTTTAATTATTAGATTTGATAATCTAACTTTACAGCAGCACTTCATAGCATCCTTTATGGAATCCCAAAGAAGTAGCTTCTGCTCTAGACAATTTTGAGTCTGTTTGGTCTGAGGTGGGCAAAATTCTCTGCAAGTTTAATGGGATTCCCTTGACAAGCCTGGGAACCTAAATGTGGGCCATGAAAATCAGTGGCTTGCCAGCAAAACAGGAAGCCAGGCCACGAAAATATGAGATTATAAACATGCAGTGCAAAGTATATCACTGCTTACAATTCAGATGTGGGAGGAGACATCATTAAACACAGAGTAAAAACATCTTATTCCTGGAAATAGCCTTACAATTTCTATATAACCAGAAAGCGGTATGGGAGGCAGGGAATACTGCTTCTTCAGTTTGTGAATGACGTCATTTGACACACCACAAGCCTTCACTGTCATTTGCCTGGAAGTCTAGTTCCGTAGGTTACAGTGATGTAATCAAATGGCCTGCTGCACATCCTTTACCTCTACATACCTGGTTCAGATTCAGGGCTAATGCTGCAAAAAGCCCATCTGTTATTCAAGAATGAGGAGAAATGTCTCTTTTCTGGTTTGTCTAGAGCTGCAGAAGTACAAGAACATTCGTCTTTTAGAATACCAATATTATCATCTTCCACTGCACAGAGCAGCAAAGTAGCTTTGAACTATTTTATCCATTAGTGAAGTATTTCTCTTTATTTTCATATGGATTAGTTAAAGCTGAACTAAGGACAAGAAGCAGATTTTATTTCCAATCTGACATAAAGAAGCCATTTCATTAAAAAATACCTTTTATAACTTTAATAACTGCTTCTTTAAAAGACTAACTGTACCAGTTTAAATCACCAGGAGATATAGCTGAGAAAAAACGCATTCAAAACTTCTCCTAAATTCCAATTACTGAACACACATACTTATGAGAACATAGTTGCTCTCCCAATATTTTGCTATAATGGAACATGCCTCTTCAGAGCTGTTTATGGAGAGTAGGTCACACAGCTTTTTGCACTTAGAAAATATCAGATGATTTGGCTCTCATTTTAAGAACATCTGAAGACATGCATTTTGACGATAAAGCAGTTGCAGACACTGTTTGTTTCACATGCATTTTCTCATTTTTGCCTCCCAAAGCAAGAGCAAGTTATAAAATAAATTTCTCTAGATCAGAATTATCTATGCATGCTTGAGATACAAATAACTGTTGATCAGACAAGCCACTCTGCATTACACTGACCTCATTACTATATTACCAATAAATAATTTGCCAAGAGAAACTGATTTTCCCATGTTATTCTACCAAGCTGCATTTGCCATCCAAGATATGCACTCACAGAAGGGCATTTCAGAGTGTCACTTCCATACTATTCTCTTACAAGTACCACACTTAAATTTTAACTAAGTGTTGCTGCAGAAGCAAAACACAGTAATGAATACTCACACACAAAAAAATTTAGCAATGGTCTTTTTTTTCCTGAGAGGTGTAAAGAGAGTCTACTGCAATGGAGTCCTAGTCACTGATTGAAGCATGCAGGCATTTACATGGTCCAAATAAGAATTTAAAATAGGTGTCTTCTTTTCTAATATCCCACCTTCTAACTTTCCCAAAATAATTTTCAAACTTCATCAGCAGACTCAATACAGATTTCTCAAACTCAGTTGTACTTCTCTCCACTTCATGCATTCCACCTTAACCTATGCTACAAACCACCTTCGTATCACAGATCTCCCCAAACTTTATGCTTACAACTTACTTCATTTGGAAATTATATCACAATTTTACAATTATTTATTTTTACAAAAAAATTCATATATAAAAATGTCCTTCATGCTTATGCATGTTAAACCAAACAAAAAATTTTCTATTTTACTTAAAGAAAGCCTTAGCCATTCAAAACAAGCCCTGCTTCTTTCACTCCCCATCTCCTCATACCTGGCTGGTACCAATAATTTGTATAAAGCTTTGGACCAAGGAAGTCCAGATAAATTTCCTTTCATCACTACTTGCTCCTGGTTTGTGTAACTGACAGGTTGCTGCTTCTGTTCTCTCTCATTGTCTCAGGGATAGAAAGAGACACCACTGCTGTCTAAGGCAGCTTTTTCCAGCTTCAGGAATCTTTTCCTTAACTCTTTTTCACAAATCATAACAAAAACTAGTTTTATAACCTCCCTTACCAGGTCTGTCTACCCACCCCTATATGCACAGTTTTGAAGAGATGTCAAAACTCACTCCTTCCCAGGCAAGAGTTTTAAGAGGGCAACCCTATTCCCTCCCGTTGCTTTCTTTTTCTCTGGGTTGTTTTGTTGTTTTTCTTCTCTGGAGTGCAGTAGATGGGCATGCTTTTCCTCTGCTACTGTGACCCGTGACTCTATTAAGAAGGCAGTGGCTGAGCACTAGAGAGGCAGGCTGTGTATTCAGCCGCCCTGCCACCAGTAAGGGCGAGGATCTCCTCCTACTGTACTCTAAATCATACGGACACTCTGGAGGAAATGGAAATTATTCTCTCCCAAATCTACCAAGCATGCTTTGCTTATGGAGACCCTTCTAGGACACAAGGTAGGCCAGGGAGCAGTGAAAGACGGCAGACAAGATGCCTGCAGCAGAAGCAAAACTAGGAAATTTCTGAGAAGCAGAAATTCCTGAGGGAGCTGACCCACACCTAGATCTTAGATGTGACAGCAAAGAGAAGTTTTCAATAGACATAAACATGACACTGAAGAGTCTATTGCAGACACGAATCTGCTGAGGTACTGAACTAGAAATAAGACTGAAGAGAAGGCTCCAAACTGAAAAGAAGCAAAGATTGGATTTGTTTTCAAACCTTTTCATTTAAGTGTGGTTTTAACCCAGCATTTGTGTTTTTCTCTCAGAAATACGGCCACTATATTCCATTTGGTTTTCTTGTGCTCTGGTAAAATAGCTTCAGGAGCCTTCAGGCCTGCTCACTTCAAAGAAATTCTGGTACAGTAGTACCTGAAGCTGGCCAGCTAGGGTCCCTTCAAAGCTGTATTTCTGACTGGCAAGAACAGGATCATGAAACACCGGGTTGGAATGGACTTCAAGGATCATCTGATCCAAACTTTCTTGGCAAAAGCACCATCTAGACAGGATGGCCTAGCACCCTGTCCAGCTGAATCCTGTGTCCAATGCTGGGGACTCCACCATTTCCCTGGGGAGATTATTCATTATGCCATGAAAAACTGTCCTTCTGTCCAGTTGGAATATTCACATGGGTAACTTGTACCCATTACCCCCCTCTTTTCCATGTGACTCCTTGTAAAAACGGAGTCTCCGTCTCCTTTGTAGCCACCCTTTAGATACTGGAATATGGTGGTAAGGTCTCCCCTAAGCCTTCTTTTTTCAAGGCTGAACAATCCCAGTTCTCTCAGTTTTCCTCATATGGCAGCTTCCCAGTACTTGGATCATCTTTGTGGCCCTTCTCTGGAACCTCTCCAGCCTGTCCTCATCTTTTTTGCATAGCAGGGACCAAAAGTGAACACAGTATTCCAGGTGTGGCCTGAGAAGCGCTAAGTACAGTAGGATAATGACGTCTTTACCTCTAGTGGTGATGTTCTTGTCAATGCAATCCAACATCCTGTTCTCTTTTTTGCTGCAGCACACTGTTCACTCATATTGAGCTTGTTGTCCACCAGGACCCCCAGGCCCTTTTCCATATTGCTGCTCCCAGCTGGGTATATCAAAGCCTATGCTGTGCTCCTGGATTATGTTTTCCAAGGTGCAAGACATTACACTTGTCCTTGTTGAACTCTCTAAGGTTCTTGTTAGCCCACTCTTCCAGTCTAGCCAGTTCCTCCTGCATGGTGGTTTTCCTTTCGAAATTGTTTGCTTCCCCACTTGGTTTGGTATCATCAGCAAATTTCATCAGGGAACACTTGATCCCTTAATCAAGATCACTTATGAAGATAATAAACAGCAGCATTGGGCCCAATATCAGTCCCTGGGGATTGGTATTGTCACCACTTGTGACAGGTTGCCGGTTTGAAAAGGAGCCATCACCTCTGGGTGGAGCCTGTCAGCCAGTTCCCCCCTCACACACCACTTGTCTAGATCGTAACACATCAGTTCCTCTAGGAGACTGTGAGGAACTGTTTTGAAAACCCTGGAGAAACCCAGGCAGACAATGTTCACTGCCCACCCCACATCAACCAAGCAGGTTATTTTGTCTTAGAAGGTAATTAGGTTTGTCAAGCACAATTTGCCCTTGGAGAATCCATGCTGATGTTTCCCAATCATGTTCTTTGACTCATGATAGCCCCCAAGAAGATTTGTTCCGTAACTTTCCCAAGGACTGAAGTAAGCCTGATGGGCATGTAATTTCCTGGATCCTCCTCTAAGCTCTTCTTGTAGATGGGGGGGACATTGTGGGTGACATTAGCCTTCTTCTAGTCTTCCAGGACATCCTCTGATCTCTACTTCTCAAAGATTATGGAAAGTGGCCCTGCAGTGACATCAGCCAGGTCTCTTAACACCCTCGGGTGGGTAACATCTGGGCCCATCGATCTGTAGGGGTCAAGTTCCTGTAATAGTTCACATACCAACTCTTCCTTCACTGATGGCGAGTCTGTGATGGCACAGGATAATGCTCTTTTTTCAGTGATTCTCACGCTAAGACCAAAACCAGATACGATATAAACAGAATTGAAGTGACTGGGGAGTCTGTTCCTTAGTAACAGTTTGCCAGAGGAGTCATTAAGAATACGGCTGTTCCAAGGGAAGCCCTGGGGGCTATAAAGCCAACAGCCATTAGGGAGTCACAAAGCATCAGTCAAGGGGCCACTGTACCAACAACAGAACTGCATCAAGGTTCCTGTTGCACTCCAAAAGATGTTCACTTTGAAAAGCACAACTCTTAAAAGTAACCGTTTATGGGGTCCTTTCCCTCTGTCATTCATTGCACATTACAGACTACCACAGAATTTGCACAGCACAATGATAAACGCTGTAGCCCTGATTACAAACGATTGAGTCCCATGTGGCACACACTGACCTCAGATTGGTAGCAGAAGTCCATTTCTGCTGGTTTATGGGAAAATAAATATGAGTATGAACCAAAGCAGAACCCAAATCCTCTCCCAAAGACTTTTCTCATCTTCTTAACACCCCTTATTCTCAGATATTTCTCTTGCCATGGGAGGAACCCATGCCCAAATGGAAGCAGGGCAGATTCTGATAATTTTCACAGCCTGGCCCCGTAGTCTACATTCCCTTTTTACCCTTTTTCCACAACACCAAAACAGTCAGAAGGTAATGGGGGGACCAAGTCAAACTCTAGTTTAAGCAGATTTATGCGAGTCGAACCAAAACCCGAGATCTGAAGCACAGGTAAGCCTGAGATGATGCTTTTCTTTTATGTAACCATACTGGGTTTTATCAAACAAATGTTTTTGCTCAAAACATTTTTAAAGCTGATGAATACTCTGCAGGGAAGGAAGAAACAGACAGCAGTGTGCCCACAGGGCCAAGTTCACAACTTGCTTCTTATCTGTAACCATTCCCTGTTGTTTTTTTTCACCTGGCAAGAGTTTTAAATAACTCTAAGCAAACATTTTATAAAGATTACGCTGTCTGAGGCTTTCATGAAAAATATGAAGACTTAAACAGTAAATCTACAAGTATGGCATGAAGGGAAAGAAGACAAATAAAACATGTTGGCTCAGCTGGATCTGAAATAGATTAGAGAAAGACAGACTGCCAATGCACTTTGAATGAAATTCTCAGAACTTGTTGCCTTCTTGCTGTTCTCCTCTGATCAATAAATTCAAGCAATTCCATTAGTCTATTAATTCACTTAAATAATATCAAACATTACTAACCACAACGAATGAGACTGGTAACATAGCTCTAAATCAGAGTGCAGTACATGAGATAGCCCTTTGTCTGACTACATTTTTCACAACTCAGTTTGCTGATTAGAGACTTCAAATTCTAAAATAGGCATGAAAACTCAAGGACAGACAGCTATTATTTAAACTGTTTAAATTTTTTTCAGTAGTTTAAAGAAGCAAAAGCTTTCTTATAAGTGTGATGTACTTTATTTTCTCAGTCAACTCTAAAATTAGCTTGCTGTTTGCACCACACCATCATACTCTAAGGCTGTAAATTCCACAAATAGCTGAGGTGTACCATGCCAGAATATGATCAGTCACTGAGCATTTGTACTGGCTTCTATTATGCATTACCGGATACACACTGTGCTGGGTGACCATTCTGTAAAGTCCATAAACCAACCAAAGTTCTCTCCACTTTATTATTGAAATCTCATGTCCACAAAGGTATGGTTTTGGACATTTCCAATGAAATTCCTGCCATGTTTCTCAGATTCTTCCAAAGAGATTGACCTGTTACTTCTAGGTTTAAAATGCATTTTTGTGACAAAATCATTATTTTCATCATTACACTCTTTTTTTAAATAGAGATTTTCTTACACAGAAGTCAGAACAGTCCAAAGTATGTCTCTACAGCAAACAATACTCCTATGACTACGTAAACTGAAAGGAGGTAGCTTTTTCCCTCGATATACTTAGAATGGCAGATGTGACAGGTAACACTAGACCAGGCTTTATATGACAGCTAGTCACATTGTCATTGCTTCCTTTCTATTTTTATTCACAGATTACAGAGGAAATTAAAGTTTAATGATCCAGACTGCATTCTGTCAGTAGAAGTAAGTATGGCTTCAAATGATTTGAATGTCAGTGCAGGAATTAACCAGCTTTACCGAGTGAGCCAGACTAAAACATCTCAGCACCCTTTGATAAATGGGTCTGAAAAGTATTAGATACATAAATAGATAATTCCCATAAAATACTTCCATACTGAATAAGATCTGATTAATACTCTACAGAGTTATTTGATGATGCTACATCACTTCCATTTTATAGATAAAAACAAAACCAAAAAACCTTACTTGATTAGAATTTGCATTTCAGTTTGGGGTTTTTTTAATTTTTTAACTAATTTTGGCTCAGTTCTTTGAATTTATTCATTTTATTCTATGACAATATAAAGCTCAGAGTGATAGAAATAAAGGGCAATGAAATTTCTTATCTCTTAAATGATTAATAACAGCTGTAACATCCATGTCTGTGTGAAGAAGGGGATAAAATAGCAGCAGTATTAAAATTTTACAAGTTCAAAGAAAAAGTGCTAATGACTTTTAAAGGGAGTTGATAATCAAGTCACATGAACCTGCAAACATCGACAATATTACAGCTGACATAGGAAAGACAAGGTCTACTTTCTGAACTGCAGCCATTGTGTGAATACAATGTCTTTTTGTTGGAGCAAGTCCACTCTGAAGAAGAACTGAATTCCTAAAGGAGTTTTAAAGTATGATAATTAAAGTTAAGGCCTCTGAAAAGAGCAAAGTTGAGACTCATTAAAATATTTAATTGTATTTAAATGTGGCGCAGTTATTCATAGCCAAAAGTTGTTTTAATTTGAAGGTGGTTCAGTAGCATATGTTGAACTTACTCTTATCTTCTAAGTTTATTTCCTAATTAGATGTCAACATAAAATGACACCACTATAGCTAATACTACTGTTGGTGAGTTCAACAGCCAGGGCAGAGACTAAATAAATATGGAAAATGTATCACCTTCCTCTAACGATTAGGGCAAGGCTTTTTACATAAGCATTTTGGAAACTGTTATGCCACACTAATTTATGCTCAGAGTTAACTGAAGAATTCAGTTCTCCCTCCCGTTAAAAGAACTAAATTAAAGTATGGAAGAAGAAGAAAACTTAATTGCATTCTTTGCAGTGTTGGAGTTTTTCCTGAATGATTCTTCGGATTCTTTTCTGATTTTCAGTTATTGTTTTTTATTTTCTAATAGAACTCATTAAGTTAATTACACAGTTGTTCAGAAATACTGGAACTCTAGGGAAGAAAACTATCCAAGTTCAATTCTCTCATGTAAAACATACTGAAAACATTCTAGAAGGGCGCATCTAGGATTATGAAAATATTTATGTAAAAATGCAATAAGCTACCAATCAAAAATATCATAATTTAAGAAAATTATCCACAAACAGTACAAAAGACATCAGCCACTCTTCTGAGAGGTGGCAAATTTCAAACATATATAATAACATAAAAGGTTCTGCAAGTCAGTGTTCATTTAGCCTGTACTGCATCTGCAGCTGTCAATGTTGGATGTTTCAAAAACAACATTGAAACTCACATAACATTTGTTCTGTTATTAAATATTGCTCATATTCTGGGAGCTAAATTCTCATTTTCCTGTTCTCATCAAACTGAACTTGCTTCAGAACGGTCCCTTTTAAGTCAGTGGGTCCTCTTGTGGCATGAGACGCTATTAGAGGTGACACTGATTATTCACCTCTGCCTTGAAACAGTAAGAAGTTGGTAGAACTTTGAATTTTTATCAGTCTGTCACACGCTACTGAAGATGTTAGAAAAGGAAGGAAACAAAACCAGAATAATTCCTTGCCCTCCCCAGCGAAGACACACACCAAACTAAAGTAAGCCATCAAGGAAGAAACTCAGTAAACACCTTTTAGCTTGATGGGGGCTCTGAGCAACCTGACCTAGGTAGAGATGCCCCTACTCATGTAGGAAGGTTGAACCAGACGACCTCTAGAGGTCCCTTCCAGCCTAAAACGTTCTATGATTCTATGATGCTGTGATTTCTGTGGTTAGACACATGATGCTAGCAATATTTATATCACGCTGTTCAAAAAAAAGGAAGGAAGCCTGCTCACAGGGGACACTACGTCTGACATAAAAGGAACTCGAGTTTGTGTAGACAGGAAAGTATTTTGATGTCGAACAACTGAAGTGTGGACATTTTGCCTAATTCAGCAAGAGCAGCACAACCACTGGTTAGTTTTATATGAGAACAGAAGAATGAAGCCATCCCTTCTGTATAAAGAGAGCCAGGTGTAAAAAAAAGATGACCCAAAACATAGCACTATAGTGATACGCACTTCCAAAACACATCATTACTTTGAGTGAAAAAAAGAAGCAGCTTTTAGAGAGTATTGTCTACTGCACAATTTTTGAAGTTTTGCCAGCATTAGGACTTGGTAGTCTTCTGTCTGCAGTGTATGAATACATAGCTGGAGCTCAGGAGTTGCCAGAAGCCTCCCTCACACATCTTTTCCCACCCCTTTGAGCTGATCTCTCTCACAAACTGACTTGCATACAGAGGTGGGCCCTTACCTGCTCAGTTCCTTCCCTCCATGAACATCCACATAAAATTCTACCTTTAACATTCTCTGCAAATCAATTATTCCCTACTACTACCACAAACATCAAGTGGGGGTTAATGCATAAAAAGCTATCAAGTACAACAATTCAAGTAAGAAAACAAGAAATAAAAGGAAGTTCAACTATAATTGTATGGATAACCATCTGCTTCCACAGATCAAATATGCTCAGTTAGAAGACTGGTTTTGCACATTCTACAAATCTCATCTAAAATCTACATTCTACCAATTGCCAAGGTGTTATGTGCATGTGGTCCGCAGCTCCCAAGTACAAAAACAACTTTCAGTGAAGAAAGAACCAGCAGTAGATACCTCTCAAGCTACAAGGAGTCTGAGTTTAGTCAAATTCTACTCACCACAGTTAGATGTTCCAGTAAGTATGCCACATCAACCATGTCCGCCAGAATGAGAAGCCTTGTGACAGCTGTAAGCAGAGATCGTGCTGCTTGGACAACAGCCTGCCTCTTAGGCAGATGGCAGGGATCACTGGTAAACGCCTCTGCTGATACCTTTAAGGCTTGACCTGCAAAATGAAGACATAAATTCCTTTAGGCTAGCCTGCAACACTCGAGGTGAAGAAAAGTATTTAAAACTCAATCAGTCATAAGTATTGCCAATAAATCTGGCATCTCTTTGTTGCCCTATTGCCTTGAAATGAAGGTCAATTACTACAGATCATGCAGAATGTTCCACATTTTGAATGATGTTCCCTTTCTCTTCTCCTGAATCATTTAATTCTGAAACAATTCCCTTGGCAATCACATCATTATTCTTAACTGTACACAACAAGGCCAGGGGCACTACGGTAAACTTTTCTAGTCACTGCTTTTTCTATTACTATGGCATTTGCTGTCCTTGCTATTAAGTAATTCCTAGTCACAGAACAGAATCAAATATTGTTCTTCTCATTATAAACATAAGTTAATGGAATGAAAAGCTCATACACTTGAACATCTGACTCTGACATAAAATATGTGAAATCTATGCAAAGGAACCATAACTGTGCCAGCAGACAACAATATACTGCTCTCCAACATGAGGTTTCGCAAATGAAATTTAACAATAGGAACAACAATGACAAACACCGAAGTTTACTTTCAGCATTCTGTCACCTACACTTACACTGAGAAAAAAAAATGCCATTACTCTCATTTCTAAAAGCATTTCAAAGTCTGTTATCACCTGAGGATCTTTGCTAATGATGGCAGACAACTTGAGAGAACTCACTCTACGCAGCAGAGCACTGGTGAACTCTTGTCAGGCAAGCACAAACTGCTAAAATAAATGTTTGACCCATGCAACTCTCAATATAAGCTTGGAGACCAAAGATGGATCTAAAGTCTCAAAAATTAATAGTTTCAGCTATGCTAAAATTAGAAAGCATCATTAGCAAATGTAGCTATTAAAAGACTATATATTCATGAGGCCAGCCCTTGGCTGACAACTGCCTTAAGCATGTCCTTAATTTTGGATGTAACGGTAAAGAAAAATACGGCATTAAAAAAAACTACACTGCTCCAGAGTTAAATTCTTTGTTTATTACGCAATATTCTTTCTACCTATATCTGAATAACCTAAGTCTCAGTTCAAGAATGTGGAACGTTTCTCCAAGCAGTCATCTGTATCACAGAGGTTTTCTACACAAAGAAGTGCAGGTACGTATAATGTTTGTTTCATTTTGTTCTACCAACTCCGATCAAAACTAAGGAGAGAATATTGCCTGCTGAAATAAAATACACAGTACCCTTAGCACTCTATAGCTTTGCTCAAAGTCCAGATGGGTGTCACTGGCATGTCAAGTTCAGAGTAGCTGGTAGTAAAGTTAAAGCTCAAGTCATGCAAAGAGTTGTGCTACTTGAACCAAGTATGCGTTTTTATAAGGTTTGGAGCCTTCAAATCCAAAACGAGGCGACAAGGGTTGTACGAAACACATAAAATCAATAATTAATGCATACTGATAGGAATACATCCAAACAAACATAAGGGATTTCCTGTAATCACATAGACTGGTATGTGCTGCCTCAATCAGAATTGAATGAGAACTGTTCAAGCGCACCAGAGTTTGCCAGATTAGTTCTATATTGAGATTTCCTTTCTCAAGATTCAGAGAAAAAGCAAGTTTGACTGCTCTTACTACAAACTGCATTTGAGAAAAATATTAAGCAAAGGCTACAGAAATAAAACCAGCAATTACCCACAGAATCCCTACACTAGTACCAACGTGATTCTCAGAACACTGAATGCTTCCAACACACTAGAACTCATCAGTTTTCGAGCAACACACTTCTTTAATAGTTCTCTCTGGTTATCTCTTGGATTTTTCCAGTCTTTGTGCAAATCACATATCTTAAACTACATGCTTAGCAAGCTCCATAAATAAAAATTGCATTAATTTGAGCTCTGGTTCTGGCATCTGCTATGTCACAAAACAGTGGAAGTATTTCTTGTGCTCAGGACAGCAAACTGGAACATTTCTCTAGTAGTTGGTGAGATAATGCACCACAGCACATCACAACAAATAAAAGTACAGGAAATAAAAATCAAGTATTAATCAGAATGACTTATTTTTAATGCTTTTTTTTCTTTCCCCATCTGCAATGGACAGAAACACCTCTCCAGATGAGTACTGTTTACAGGACTGGAAGTTTCAAAGCACTGATTTGAGCTCAGTAATCGTGGGGGCAAAGTAAAAGGAGAGAGTAAATCCTGCTTCCATGCGTATACATCTTTAGATGTATTTTTGATGGTGACAACTACAAATGTTAATAAATTAATAACAATTTGTGAAGTTTTAGTAGGAATTTAAGATACTAACTCCGGAAATTCATTGTTCCCTTAATAAGGACATGGGAAATACAGTACATACACACTATCATAAAATGAAAATCCTTGCCCTTTCATTTATCTTATGATTTCAAACGGAAATAAAACTTTCCACATTTCTGAGAACAAGCAATGCCAATGAATAACAAAAACGGCCTTCATTTTATTTTCATAGTATTTAACAACCACCTGATTGTCCTGACAATTACTGGGTTTGAGTATCTTACATTTGACATGTTATCTTTCAGACTATAAAAGTACAATCTAACATCACTTTTTAAAATTTATTTGGAATGTGTACACTGTAGTACTAATTCAGACCATTATAACCATCAGATTCTTAAAAATATTTGCACAAAAACATGAAGATTATCCATGCAAGGTCTTAATAAGACAAGAAAGCATGAAACAATGGACATTTTTTTCTTCAATTAAAGATGTATCTGTAGAGCTGTCCACCTTGGACCCTCAGGATTAATTCTAATAAATACTGACGGGAGATGACATTTCCCACGACAGTCAAATTAACATTACCACTGCTTGACTGGCCACTTGGTAACTTTTTTGAACTTTCTGAGCAACTTCAATAAAATGTTTACACAGAGGAAGATACTTGCAGTTAGCTAGTGACTCCTCTGTGAAAACAGGAATCAGGCAAGTTAAAGCCCTCACTGATGGCAAGCTGGGGCTGGCAGTAAAAGCTCACCTATTACTAAGCTTCAAAGAATCCACAGAAGTGTTGAGATGCAGATCTGAGGGGAGACAGGCTCTCCTTGTTCCATTATTATTTTTTTAATTTTTTTTTTTTAGACAGAGAACATCTTAGGTATTTATAAGGACAGGAAGAAAACGACACACAGTATTCTGCAGTATTCTACTACCTGTTATTTATTAGCATTTATCACAGAATCACACAGAATCACAGAATCGTTATGGTTGGAAAGGACCTCCAGGGTCATCAAGTCCAACCTTTCTCC
>JAVSBS010022145.1:102638-128804 GCA_033124195.1 Coracias cyanogaster
GCTCTGAGTAACCTGATCTAGTTAAAGATGTCCCTGCTCACTGCAGGGGGGTTGGACTCGATGACCTTTAAGTGTCCCTTCCAACCCAAAACATTGCAAGTCCTTTCCACAAGAACTCAGTAACCTCTCACCATGTTCAGTCCTGTGTTCTCCTTCAAGCCTGCTGCAATGTCCCCCTCCACAGCACCCTTGAGGGCACCCACCCAGCCTGATGCCTTGGGCTGCCTCCTGGGAAGAGCAAAACATTCAGCTGAGTAAGCAGAACATCACAGTGCAGAGCTGAACTGCTGGGGCCTGAGCCGTGGGCCCCAAGTTGGAGTTGACCTGTGAATGAGTCACAAGGTAGCAGAATGTTTTGTTTTTCCTATTGGCTTCAAG
This sequence comes from Coracias cyanogaster, assembly GCA_033124195.1. Lineage (NCBI taxonomy): Eukaryota > Metazoa > Chordata > Aves > Coraciiformes > Coraciidae > Coracias > Coracias cyanogaster. The sequence continues at coordinate 103,017 of JAVSBS010022145.1, forward strand.
TTCCAGAGGCAGAATGTGGCCCACCTGTGTCTTTGTGGCTCCGCCCTCACCCAGGTGTTTGTGGTTGGGATGATGGGCCAGGGCTATTTTAACCAGAAGCTGATCAGGTAGAGGAGCTTCTTGTTGGGTGTGGCTCCTGTTGGGGCTGGCTGCATCTTGCTGAGCTCTCTCAGGGGTGTCCTTCAATGTGAGAGGCCACTGAGGAGCCATCTCCGTCTGTTGTGTCCAGCAGGCCATGCTGGCACCACAGTGGGCAGCAGAGGAGCTGGGCCCACAGGAACCTGTGGCAGGACTGTCTGAAAGAAGCCTTCTGAGGGGCGGTTGCTGAGTTCAGTGTTGGCCTGTGTGATCAGGCACCTGATGGCAGCATAACATAATGATGGCTGAACCAGCACAACAAAAGTACATATAATTTCTTGTCTTCTCTTCTAGATTTCTGAATTGACCATGTATTAAAAAATACACAAGGATAATTTTATTAGAAGACCTCTGAATACAAGTTCTCTAGTAGACAACAAAAAGGAGCTTTAAAGCAAAAATGATATATTACATTATCGAATATATCACAAAACAAATATTAATGCTATACGCACAATACCTGTATCTTATTCCATGTGCCAAATTACAGGGTTCATAATAAATACCAAGAACAGAAATATATATAGCCAACCTTAAAAGTCCTGGCAATTAATAGGAGAAAGTTAAACATTTAGTTATTTTACACCCTGTAATAACAAATATTTTCTAAGTGTCAAGACATTAAGTCAAGAAAGCCTGCTACTGAAGTCAATAAAATGGAAGTAAAGCTAAGTATAGTCTTTAAAGTTAATAAATAATTTATTAGGAGCTTGATCCAAAGTCTACTGATGCTAATTTAGGGGTTTTCACTGAGCTCACTGGGCTGTGGTTCAGGCCTTTAGCCACAGTAAAATGTGTGTGTGCCAACAAAGAATTATAACTGTGCTTTAGAAGGAATACAACTGATTATTGTCCCAAAATAAAAGACATTTTGAATTTTTTCAGTAACTTAACTTCCCATAAAACATAGCTCAGCAGAGCGTTTTTAGCAAATAAAGACTTCAAACACACAAGTAATGGATATCTGTCCTTTTAAAGCAGGACTTATTGCAGCCATTGCTGCTGTATAAAAAAGTAATAAGGTACTGCGATTGTGCGGACTAAAGAGATATATTGTCACCTTCTGGTGAACCTAGCATAGATTTAACAGAACACAGTAGGTTAAGGGTTTCTCAGCAAGTTGTGTAGAAATGGATCAAACTCATTATCACAGAATGGTTATCCACAATTCACTTGCAAGCAAAGATAATACGAATAGTAATTAAAGAATTAAGGTTAAAAGTAATTTAGGGTTTTGCCATTCTTAGTAAAGGTTACAGAAGTGCCAAGTTCATTCTTTTATTACAAACTGTATTAGTCACAGCCCCAGGTTCCCATAGATTTAGCTGCATACCGTCAGGTGATAGCATATGTAAAGAACTAATATTTCAGTTTTAATTCCAAGTCAAAACACAAAGAGAACAAAAACTTAGAAGCAGACTGGCCAAAATTACACTTTTCTTGCCATGGAAATTTATAACAGAAAGAGAACTCTAGAAACGTTAATGCAAATTATTTGGCCACATTTTACACATTAGACTTTTAGATACTTGTAACAAACACCAAGGAAATGAAACCTGAGACTCCCAAAATGACCAGTGTCAGCGGTTCTCTTTTTGTCCAGTGAATCCAGAAGCAGGACACTCCTACAGTTTTGAAATACTCCAGTTTATCCTTCTGTTTGAAGGGAACTGAGCCTCGTCATCCTTCACTGCTTCAGAAACAAGTGGTGGCTCCTAGTCAGGAAAGGACTGCAGCCCTTCTGCTAGCTCCAGTTGTTACCTCTCTTCCCTCAGGTGATGAAGTTTTAGCTTTGCAGTTGTACAGACCACACCTTTTACCCATAAAGCCTCACTGCAGCTGTTAGAAGTGCTTTGAGATCGAGAAATCAGGACCTTCTGCTGGTTCTGTTCTATTCACATGTAAAATACTTGTCTATTCACTGAGCTCAGAACAAAACAGGCTGAAAACACAGCATAGTTGTAAAGGCTGCTGGTTAAGGCATGCCCCCAGAAGGCAAAATATTTTGTTTCCAAACTGTTTTGTTTCCAAAATGTTTTCAAAATCTCAGATCAAGAAGAACCACAAGAGACAGAAGACATCAAAAGTCAACGAACTCAAAATTCTCTACAAGCACACTCAACATAATAAATGTCCTGCTGAATCAGATCAGCATTCCATCAAGCCCAGAACGTTTCTTACTGTCAGCCTATTAATTCTTGCTAAGACACCGTATATGGAACAAAGCAAGAAACAAGGCAGGCTCCTTCCATCTGCTGTTTGGTAGAGGAATCACTAAGACAAATTCATAATCACTCGGAGGGCTTCATACAACTTGGGTCACCATGAAAGCGCAACACCTCCTAGTTTCTGTACGCTACTGCACACAACAGCCTTGGTGAGCTGAGCTCTGCAGCAAGACCTGATTCTTGCTAGGCTAAAGACAGGCCTATTCTGTACCCACACAAGCAGACTGGGTTTTTAAATTTTATTTTATCTATAGTTATTCTTACTTTTAATGCCTACTTTATGTATGGAAACTAAAAACAAACATGAAACCAATTTCTCAGCCATATAATTCTTTATACAGGTGAATATAATCACGTAAGTGAAGTCTGTAACATTCCAGAGTGAGGAGTCTACTACAAAATGCATTCTCAAACAGCCAACATCTATTAACTGCATCATTTTATTGAACAATGAATATTCAGAAAGTTTCTATGTCTGCAGCGTAGATCAAAATTCAAGCTTTCTTAGAGCTACAGCTATATAGTTATTCCCAGCAATATTTGCTATACTAGCAAGAGAGCTCTCAGTAACCTGGAAGCCACGTTCCCACCAACATTCAGACCTCCACACAATCTCTGGAATTAAAGATAGCAAATATTAACAGAAGTTCAGTACATAATAACAGGAGATCCTTTTTAACCCATTAAAGTAAGCTGACCTACAGTACTAAGAACTTGCTCTGAAAACCACAGAGGTCTGTTATTCACAACCCTGCTCTTCTCAGTTTCGATTCCCAGCTGCATTGCTATTTAATAGCTTCTTAAACTGCCTCTCCCATAATAAAACAGTACTACCTGCACCTTTGGTTGACTCTGCATTGCTGGCAAACAGTATGCCGTGTCTGTGCCCACTTGTCAGCGCATTGGTGCAGCCAGAAGTAGCCATGCTGCCAAAAAGCTGTTTCTGCTGTGTTCACCCCCGAATCAAAAAGCCTTCTAATTCAAGAAGATATAACCCTCCACCTTTGGGATTGCATCAAACCACATCATTTCACACTCATGAAAAAACAGACTTTTTACCATCTGCAATTCACTGGTTCTCTAAATTACTGGCCAACACGTCAGTGAATCTGCCTTTTATTCATTAAAAAAAAAAAATCTTTATTATATTGCTGGTTCACAACCCTAATCTTTGATATTTTCACAAGCCTCCCACCATACGGATTAAATCCATCCTAACAGTTGCAAATAGATGGTATTGATTGTGTTGTGAAATTTTTTCTGCTCAAAACATAATGTCAGTTGCAAGAGGAAAGGTAGGAACTGGACGGAAATAGCACTTCATGCTTCTGCTGAGATTTGAAGAAACCACTAGATGATTTTCCGGTTATTTTTTCTGCAGGTACACTCATGCTTTAACTTTGCAGTGGCTTCACCTCAGTTCCTTGACAGAAGGGTATTAGCAACTGCTTTACTCAAAATTCAGAAATAAAACCTTTGCTGCTTGCAGCAAGAGCTGCTCTCCATTCTCATAGCACGATTTCCTACACTACAGGTCATCTACTACAATCAGATCTGCTCTAAAAATTGGCAGATAAAAATGTAGTTGTAATTACAGTCACTTTCTCTTACTAACGATAATTGCGCTTCAGAACCCTGCCGTTGAACAGTCTCAAACTTGGGAACTGTCACAAATGCAGTCCTATTTTTGCAGATCAGAAAAATGTGAATCCATGTGCTGGGACTATATACCAGGCTCTCCTGGTAAATAACCATACTAGCTAATCAGTATTTACATAGGCTGCGGTTTTTTTCTAAATCAATGGATGGGTAATACGTGATAGAAAGAAAAATATGCAGTCAGTAAAGAGAATTCTGGGGTTTTCTCTGATACTTCCACTTAGAAAGTGAACTTCTGTCCTTCTAGATCATCTTCATTAAGATGACTTTTTTTTTTTAAAGCATATGTCTATTCCTCTATAATAAGCCTCCTTATGACGGTAGGGATCTTGACTGCGAGATATTTTGGTAAAAGGCTGCTATAACCTCACACTCAGCTATATTAACCTTTACAGTAGGCAATTTCAGCACTGTAGACCAGCAGCTCTTACAACACTCAGGATGTTAAGCATGTGTCACGAGATATGGTTGTGTCTCAGAACAGTCAGAAAAGCAACCACCTGCACACTCCTGCCAAGTGCTACAAACTTCAGGACAGTCAGAATTTTGTCTTTTCAGCAGACGTGTCCAAACTGAAACTGCTGTCTTTTGGTGTAAAAAAAACACACCTGAAAAACCGTCCCAAGTTGGCATCCATCTGCAAGACAACACGAACATACTACCTGCAGCTTTTGAACAATAAGTACACTGCATACATACATAAACTAATTAGTGTCAGAAAGCAGAGCCAAAGATATTCTGCATAAATTAGAAAACGTTAACTTTAGAATTCATTTCCTGCTAGATAATTAGAAAGCCAATAGCACATCACTCACCTATCCTAGAATATATATGGTCCATATTCAGCATTATAGCAACTGCCTATGTAATTTCCGTGTGTTAGGAACTTCAGTACAACTGCTATGGCTCACTATTTGGCTTCTGAGGCATCTGCAAGGGACTGCCTGACAAGCTCTCCAGTGTATTTCAGGATGACTGACAGGACACAGTGGCTGCTGGAGGGGTGGCAGGGGGATGGGCATCCTTAAAGCTATATACTAGAGCGCAAATATGGCCAAAAACCGTCAAGTTAAAAAGCTTTTGAGCAATTAGATGACATGAAACATGTCATTACTGATACTTTTGGTGCTTATTCTTGTAATTTTCAGCACAGCCACTGTTTCCCCATCCATTCTGATTATATGCCAACTTCTGTCTCGAGGCAATGACTCAGTCTCAGACTTCTGGGCTGGACAGCAAAGGGATTCATAAGGCTCTCACCCAGTAACTTGGCACCAGATTTGTTTTCTTTGGGTTTTTTTCTATTGTATGTTACTCTACACTGACATACAGTATAATATCCTATCCATTTCATAAAATGCACAGGCCTATTGTCTTCTGAAAAACAGGGAAGGCAAGAAAAAAAATAGTCTGGATAATTATTTTTTCCTAAAAAACGCAAGGACAGGACATCTGAGGACCAAGATGGGCACCATTGCTAAGACCAATAGAATACATTTTATTATTTTTTCTTTATTTCAATATTACACAGCTTCATCGATGGGTGCCAACACCACTCCGGGAATAACATTTTTTAGTCCTTTTGCCAGCGTCAGTATAGCAAACACCAATCAGTTTTTATAGAAGTCACAAAAATAGTCATTGTACTTTTTGTTAATCCTCTAGATGATAAAGTAAGATATTCAGAATGCTAAAATGTACTAGTTCTGTTTGTAATACAAGAGCACGGGCATTTTTAGCTTGAAGACTTGCTGTACTTTGTGGACCAGACCATGCCCTGGAACAGAACAATACCTCTTAACACCTGGCCCATTTAACACCAGGGAAAACCTATAATTAACCTGCAAAATTATTTAAATTTCCAAACAAAGCTGTCCAATTACACTCTAACCACCTCAGATTTTATCACTGCTCAACAGTAGTAACAAGAAATATGTCTGTTTATGCAAAGATACCAAAAAGGAAAGAAGAGCTGGAGAACTGAAGAAGGTGGCAAGATTCTATGATTCAGATCTGTTAATAACATTTATTCACTGAAGTCTGCTTCATTTAAACAGGCTTTGCATTTAGGTATAGATCTGCAGTGAAGTAACTAGAAGGTAATTTTTAATGTTGAGAGAAAGAGAAAGAAAACATACACTTGAGAAAAAATATTCCCTCTCACTTCCCTCTGTGTCTTTCTCCTTTGAGCATTTCTTTAACTCCATTAGCCAGCTGCAACATATCCAAAAAGCAGCTGAAACTCCCCAAATGACAAGACTTCCATGAAGGTCTTCAGTATAGTTCTGTGCATAGATAGTGTCACACATCATATGTCATATGTCTTATAATGAGCCTACCAAGGAAAAGAACACAGCGTAAGCCTAGTTCTTACTGGCTAGTGGAGAGTCCACGTGGCAAAGAACAGGTTATGATTGACATAACATAAAAAGCTTTAATTAAGGTTCATGGAAAAAAAGCATCTGAAACAGGGGGAAGTATTAAACCTCAAGAAACTTGTCTCATGCAGACCTTGTGATGTCCAGTGACGGTTTTCCCAGGGTGGTAACATTCAGAACATACTCCCTTTTCCATGTTTATTAGTCACGCCTACTTTTTCTACAGTGCATTCAATCAAAGCACTTTTTCAAGCAGAGGTCACCTTCCATCAACACATAAGGAAACAGAACCACAAGGAAAAATTTGCTAAGGATGACACAGAATGCCAGTGGCAGAACCAGAGATGGAGAGCTGGGATACAACCATCTAGTCACTAGAGCACCTTACGCATGCTGTCTTTAACTGAGACCAACAGACAGGATATGAAGAGTAAAATGTTTCCAAATACAATTTACACTGAACCTAAGGAATATAATCTTATCTTACATGCTCATGTCAAAGTTAGCCAAATAGTAGTGTTTCATATTCTTAGTCAGGTCAGCCAATACGTTCTTCTCCTTTAAACATAAATCAAAATTACTGCCTTGGTTCAATGCACGCACTTCAGCCAGTTTTGACGCAGTGACAAATTCTAGGAGACGTTCCAGCAGAGGTGTGAATCCTACAGCCTGACCAACTACAGAACTTTTGGCTTTGCACTAGCATGCCAGACTCTGCTTTTCAGCCAACAGCTATCCTAAAATGTGTGGTATGGTCCTGAGCCTACAGCCACGGCAAGGAAGATCTTCTGCACTGAAGCACAACCATGGAAACTTGTGAACCTGACAGTGCTCTCACTGTATTAGCAGGAAAATAAAGGATTCCACTGACACCAATGAAGTTCTAGTGGATAAGCACCGTTATGGGTGACAAAAGAATAAAAACAATCAAAAAATGCTTTACCCATCTGTCGAGTTTTAGGCACCATCTTATCTGCATAATACTCCTTCCAGGTACTAGTTTTTGGTCTCAGAATTGCAGTTGTAATACTTAAGATATCGAAAAAGTAATTTACTTCAAAAAAGACAAAAAAAAGGTTGTGTGACATCAGGTGTCAGTGTTTTATTCAAAAAGAAAAGGTTTTCATTAATATTCTTTGGACCCATTTCAAATTCTTAAAGAAAAACAAAAATCCTTTCACATGAGTCTCTGTGCTATTTTCACTGCACGCACTTTGAGCACAGAACAAGGATCCCTCTCTATTTAAGTGGCATACAATTCCTACATGGATGGCTATCCTGTGCTGGTAAGATAGGTTAAGAAGGTCTGGCTCCAAGCCCTCCCTTTTGTTATCACTTTTAAAGTGTTCCTATCTCTAATCAGAACCAGAGACTCTGCTTAAATAAAGCTCAAGTTGACCTTCCACTAAAAATAGGACATCATTCAACCCATTAAAAAAGACAGACAACAAAAAAATTCCATTATGTGCTACTAAAAGGTTTTAAAATTTTATTTTTGCTAAACGCAATCCCCTCATATCCTCTTTTTGTTATCTGCTTCGGGTTATCTATTACAACATTATTTTATGCTGTTTTGCTTAACCAATGTCTATCTCTTAGTCACAATGGGGTAAGAAACTGGGGTTTTCCCTCCTCTTGTAGAGCTCCTACTCTTGCCAACCAATTTTGTTGTTTCATACCTATGCATGAAGCAGGTATGAATATTATTAAACATAGCCTATGAAAGCACCATCATATACCATTTTATGTAACTATTTTCAGATTGATTTAAAGGTTTGCATTGTTTCGTCCAGTGACCCAAAGAGTACAATTCTTCTTCCCTATTGTCTACAGACACACACAAAACAACCTCAAAATTAAGGTCGGCATATGTGATTGATAGTTCTTAGGTACATATTAATTTTGAGATACGCATGAAAATAAAAAAGAAATCATTCTCAGAAATTGCATCATTTTGCATGTTGGCAAGCAGCTAGTTAGCTAGCACCTACAAAACACGTAGTATAAAAACGGGACAAAACCAGTATTTAAGCAAAACCATAATCCCAGCATGCCATGCCAGTATACATGCACAGACCTCTGACATGCTGATTAATTCTTCCCATGGGGTCCCTGCTGCTGCACAGCACCCTATTTCCTCTAGCAAGTCAGACAACTAGTTTCAAATCAAGATGTGGCAAAGAAGAAGAATTTTATTCAGTTGATTCATCATTTCTGATGAAACAGCCTCAGAAATAAAGACTGAAGACATTCCTGCCCATTTTGACCTTTGCTCTCCTTCCAACTCAAAAGGATTTGGCTGAAGAGCAAAAATTAAAATTAAAAAAAAAAAAACCCAAACCAAAAAGACAACCAAGCTTTGTTCCGGGATGGGTTAGTTTCCTAGCATCAACCAACTAATTATGAATAGGAGAGAACCACAACAATTTATTACGCATTTTTTCTAATTGGCTATCACCAGGTCTAATTCTTTGCTGTTGGATGTCTTTTGGGCTTCAGCAGCTCTGAACACAGCTCTTGTCTTTAATAAGAGGAATCCTAACGCATTTGATATAAAGGAAAATTGTCTTAAGTGAATATCAAGGTTTTAAAATATGCCAAGTGCTGCATTGAATGTAACAGCCTTCCATTATCCCTCACTTATAAACAAGTGCCTTTTATATTTTAAAATAAAAAATAATTGTATAAAATTGCCTTGCAGAATAATTCAGCATTTTCAACTCTGATGTGATAAACTTATATTTACATAAAGCTCCCTTGCATTAGATGCAAAATCCAGAAAAGTACCAGGAAATCAACTTTCAAAAATAACAGCATCCATGCAACCTTTTATCATTCCTTTTCCAATATTCCAATACCTTTTTTCATATTTGGAAAATATGCAAACACATTGCCCAACTTTGGCTATTGGCTTCAAGTGACAAGACCATGTTGATTTAAAGTACTCAGAACATTTAAAAAATCATGTTTAAAAGTTCTTTTTCTAGAAAACTGGTTAAGAAAACCAGCTTTTAAACTCAAACTTCTGAAATGATTGAGTAAGCAACTACAGTTCCATTCACAGCTTCATGTACTTCCACTATGTGGAAAATTTCCTTCATTCCTCTTCAGTCTTACCTTCGAATTAAGAATCCAACAAGAGATCCTAGAAACAGCTCTGTGAAGAACTCTTGATGCAGCTTGACTCCAGAGGCACTGACAGCTAGACTGCAAGTGGTTGCCTGTCATTCCTAATGAGAAACAAAATAGGAGGGGAAGAGAGTCAAAATAGGGAAGGGAGTGCCCATTTAGGACCTCCTCCTACACTGTTAGCTCCTGACTTCACTGACAACTCGCTACTGAAAATACCACTTAAAGAAACCCCAAGCTCATTCCTAGTCTTGCAAACATATTTTGGCACTGACCCTAAATCAGATACCCCTGAAGTCAATGGCAAAGCCACCCCAGAAATCAATGAGGTTTAGGTTGAACATGGTTGAACATAGGAGGGGAGAGAAGGAAAGCAAAGGCCGTGATTGTAAATCCCCTGTCAAATACAGTTGCAATGTACATATCATACAAGTTCATACAAACCATGCTGTCATGACAATCAACTTCATGTACAAAATACTCAAACCACTTCCAGATCGATAATCCCACATGTGTGAAATTTCCCAAGAAGGTAGTCATTTAAGAAATGGACACGTGTGAAGTTTTGGTAATTTGCTATTACAGCAAATTTGAGTACTCTGAAGTGTAGTATACAATAGAGCTCATACAAAAAAGAAAATTTAAAAAAATCACCTACGGAAACTCCCAAAAGGCAATGGTTGCTCATTACTTGTAGCCATTCTGCTAGAGACTCTTTTCTGCTGCTTAAGGTCTTAATGCTTAAAGCTTTCAGTCTGAAAATCTGTACGAGTTCCATGCGTCAGGCTGAATTTTCTTTTTATAAAATTTCAGCCAGAGGTTTGCCTCTACTCCACCGGTTGCAAGGACTGACAGAGGGATGAACAGGAAAAGCCAGCAGATCAATGCCTGGCTGCATGACCGGTGCCATCAGCAGAACTTTGGGTTCTTTGATCACGGGCTGCTTTATGAGGCACCAGGCCTGCTGACAACAGATGGAGTGCAACTATATTCCTATAGGGAAAAAAACAATCCTGGGGCAGGAGCCAGCAGGGCTCATTGACAGTTCTTTAGACTCCAGGGTGGGTGGGGATCAAAGCAGGCGTGCTAGAGAGGAGCCTGGGAGTGGCACGCCTCTACCTGTGGGACAGTGTGGTAGTAGGGCCTTACAGTTGGCTGTCTCAATGGACATGGGGGATGATGACCCTTGTGGTAGCAAAGACACAAGGGTTAATTGGCTGGTCCCTATGGATGCATGTGAAAACAGTCTGGCAGGAATTAGGGCTTCTCCCTCCAAAAAGCTGACCAGGTCACCAGCCCAGCTGAAGTGCATCTATACCAATGCAACCAGCATTGGCAACAAGCAGAAGGAACTGGAGGCCATCAGGCAGGGGGAAAACTATGATATAGTTGCCATCATGGAAACATGGTGGCATGACTCATGGGACTGGCGTGCTGCAATTGATGGCTACCAACTCTTCAAAGGGTACAGGTGAGGTGGTGGGGTGGCCTTATATGTCAGGGAGGGACATGAATGTATATTACTTAATGGTGGTGACGACAGGGTTGAGTGTATATGGGTAAGAATCACAGGGAAGGCCAATAAGGCTGATATCATGGTGGGAGTTTGTTACAGACGGCCCAGTCAGGATGGCAAGATTGATTAAATACAAGCAGCTGGGAGAGGTTTAGGCTAGACATTGGAAAAAACTTCTACACAAAAGGGTTGTCAAGGACTGGAACAGGCTGTCCAGGGAAGCTGCTGAATCACCATCCCGGCATGTATTTAAAAGCCATCGAGATAAGGTGCTCAAGGATATGCTGTAGAAGTGGCCTGGTAGAGATAGATAATAATTGAACTCGATGATGTTAAAGGTCCTTTCCAACCATAACAATTCTGTGTGATTTTGTGAACTAGAAGAAAAAAAGACACCCAAGGAATGAGTAAATGTTGTGGCTACTCACAGGGGAGGAAAAAAAGAAAACAAGACTTGGACAGACATAACAGACAATACTGAAATAGCTGGAGGGAATTTTTAAAAAATTAAATATCAACATTTGGGCCCTATCATGCAATGGCCAACTGATTTCAGTAGTGCCTTCTGCACTTAAAGCTGCATAGAAGGAAAAAAATTGGATTTAAAAAGTGTATACAAACATCTTACAGAAGATTTTGTTCCCCTGGAAAAGCATAAAATATTATTCATAGAAACTAAGCAGACTTTTCTACAGGATATAATTTATTACGGGGAAATGTACCTGGCATTGCCATGTTAAACTTACAATTGTATTCATAATTCATTCCTCTCAGAATTTTTCCAAGCTTCAGCCTTGAATGATAATCCTTTCTCTGCTCACCTCTAACTCATGAATTTAGAAGGGATGAACAACAACAGTCAGAAAAAAAAGCTGCTGGACTACGAAAGATTTAATTTTCTGAGCAGTGTATTAAAGCTCTGTGATGCATTCCAAGTCTAAAACTCACTAACCACAGTCAGTGTTTCTCAGCATTTCTTAGCTCTTATTTACTTCCCAAATGTTATTCGAAAATTAAGAACAAACAAAAATGCAATTCACTTAACTGAAAGATTCAACACAGACAACTGGAATTATGTAGATGATCCTTACTACACTTTTTAAAATCATTAGATCTTTGTAACAACATCTGTGCCCCGTTTATGAAGCAAATCACTACAGTGGTGAGCAGAGGTCCTCCTTATTTTAATAGGTTCACTAAAGAGAGGTGTCGAAAATGCTAGTTTTACTTAAAATTCTTTGTTCTGTCATCTGTGTTATCACATGAGGAATGGGATTCAGTTGCTCAAGCTAAGCAGCTGGTGCCATTTTAGATATTGTACGGTTTTCTTCATACAAGCCTCTAGGGTACTGCAAGTCTCCCACAGATCTCAACCATGTATGCCAAAAGTACGTATGTATTTATAAGGCCAAAAGTGTCTAAAATGGCTTTAGATACCTTATCTCAGACACTTGAATCATTCCCAAGTTATCTTTATCTTAACAAATCCTCCTATTAATTTGTTGCTCTAAAGCTTTTCCACTCAAACTCGAGTTTGATAGGTGACCTGTGGAACATTTGTCTCCACCACTCAAGCATCAAGGCACATGCCATTACAAGTAAGCATTACAAATGTTCAAAATAGGCAGTACCCCCTGCAAACAGAACTGCAGCTAAGTACCATTAATGCAGTCCACACACAGTACCTGAAAATGTTAATGGTGTGAATTACTGCAAACTACACTACACTATAGTTTTCCACCTTAGCTGTCTCCCAGATTTCCTTAACAGCCCTCTTGTAATCTTATCCAAGCCTCTTTAATGTTTGCTCTCTATTAACAAGTCCTAAGTCCTTATCTCATAAAGTTACATCTTGCTAAATTTAATCCTCTGACTCCTATACCTAGGCCACCTTTCACTAACTTCACTGAGCAGTTTTAACCTGCTGTGTCATGTTCTGCTGGTCAATCTACTCTGACGGCATCCACACAGAAAAATGAGATCTCACCACAGCAATACCAGCCATTTTGCTTTGAAAACTACATTTCAGTAATAACAAAATAAAACTTGGAGTTTTTTCTCAATTCCATTGTTCTGTATCTATATTGATTTTAAAAAGATAAAAGGGGTATTTTTAGATAGCTGGAGTTGTTTGTTCAAAGATTTCTGTCACATTTAATAGATATACAAAAAGGTGATCACTCATTCAGGTACTTACAGCATTCAGTAGCTTCTTACAGGCCAGCAATTTGGCAATTCCTCTAACAAATTACAGGAACTCTATATGCTGGAGTCATTTCATTCTCTCATACCATAGGAGTTTATTCTTCGGTTTTTAAAACAAAATGAGCCAATCAAGCTGCATAGCCACTGAGCAATATCAAAAGGTTTAATCCAACAGAGAAAAAGAAGCCAATCACAAAGGACACAAAACTCTACTCCTAACACTTTTTTTCCCTCCATTTCTCTCTGCAGTTCATGATGCTTTTTTAGAGGGAAAAAAAGCTTCAAAAGTCTGGTAACTTCAGTGCCACAGTCTGAATTAGCAGGTTTTGAAAAAGGATCTTGCCATCCCAAACCAATAAAAATAAGCACCATCTTACAGAAGGCCCTGAAAGCACTTTCAAATTTTGCTGAGGCAGCTGTGGGTAAAGCCTGCGAGGAGGACTTGCACTAATACACCAGCAACCGTGCGCCAGCGGTGAGCGCATCCATTAGCCCGGCAAGTGGGCCGGCAAGATGGAGGAAAGCAGAAGATGCTACACTAAAAGACGTGTGAAAACCCCAATATAAAATACATTTTTGCCTACTTCTGTGCTCATACCATTCATACCATATTCCCTCTTCAGTAAGCGGGAACTTTCACGTACTGATACCATAAAATCTGGTCAAAAAGGAAACCCTCTAAGATTCATTTTGAAGTTTTAGAAGGCATGCACTCTTTACTGCAGCACTGGATGCATGGGGGATCTTTCCTCTTAACATGCACACCCACATCCTCTATCACCAATTATTTATACACAAACCTGTTAATTATGTTGTTTTCTAATACATATGCATGGTTATTCACCTATATGATTGGTCAGTACATCCTCGCTTGCTGTGCAAATTAACGTGCATGCTCTGTCCCTTGTTCTTTTGGGGTGGTGGTATAATTTGGGTAGCTAGTCCATGAATCAGCGATTGTGATCTCCCCCTGCCACATTTACCTTTTCCCCGTGATGGATGGAAATGTATTCAATTGATCTGGATGGAAATCTGATCTGTAAAAAGGGCTACAGAGTATACCCCCCCCATGCAGCTGTGCTGAGAGACAAAGGAACAAATGAACAAGGGAGGAGAGTGGCCTTGAAGATAAGAGGTATGCGCCTGCACAGCTCATCCCTGAAGTGAGGGAGGGAGGTATGTGTCCACACAAGATGCTACACTGCTGAGAAAACCAGCTGGAACCGCTGAGGTTGCCATATCCAACAGGAGTCAAAAGTACACTGGTGAGGAAGACATTGAGCCACCACCGACAGAGACCACCAGGCAGCAGTGCAGAGGCGTAAAGAGGCAGACCCTCTGAAAATAAGTTCTAAGAAACGGTTATACTAACCTCACCTATTCTGAGAAATAATTAGACTAACCCCACCTAGGCTTTGTGTATGCTAGCATAAACAGAAGTACAAAGAAAAGCCAGGTGTGCGAGTTTGGAGGAGCGATCCCCCTCGCACCCGCTGCCCAAATAAACATACCTGCTTCACAACTCCTCCTGACTTGAGAGGTTCTTTTCCGCAGATCACCCAGTTATTGCAAATTTTTTATTTCATGCTTCTTTTGGCAGTTCCTCAGTTCTCCGTGCCTATTAGGGGACTCTTTCCTTTTTATCAGCCTTTTTGGGCACTTCTTCAAAGGCCCAGTTGTTAGCTTTCAACAGTTCCTTGTTAAAAGCACACACTTGGCTATATCTTGGCTCCTTCTCACCACCAGATCCGGCTTCCCAAGGCCTTGGTAATTCCTCTACTCAACTGGTTTGCTACTTGGGAAGATTCATTGCCGGCTGTATGTCACTTTTGCCTTTTGAGAAACTCAGATGAGGGAATCAAGCAGTCAGTATGTGGTTAGTGGGGCTCTGTGCTGCCCCCTGCAACGCAATTTCTGAAGCTAAAGAATAAACTCCTGCATCTATTGCTGCAGGCCTCGACTTGGAAGCCTCGGCTCCTTGCAGGCATCAACTTGTGGCTATCAGTACCTCCTCTTTGCCTGAGAGCCTTCCTGGTTCCTCGGTCGAGCGGTCGGGCTGGCTGAACACACCGGAGGCCGCAGGCGCTCTGCCTCCATTACTTGAGACAGGCACGAAAACCCACCTGGGCCGAGGGCGGCTCTGAGGTGGGGGGGAGCCCGCTCCCGCTGCCCTCCGCTCCGGCCCGGAACGACAACACCGCCCGCGTCCGCCGAGGACAGGAGAGGCGAGCAGAGGCGAGCAAAAGGCAAGCAAAAGGCGAGCAGAGGCGAGCAGAGGCGACCTCCCGCCACCGCCTCACCCTCAGAGGTCTCTGCGCGCGCCGACGGCGGCCTTGCCCGCGCGCCCCTGGCATGCGCGCGAGGCAGACGTTTCCCGCGCCTCGCGTTCGCGCCGCGGCCGGGACTGAGCGGCGGGAAGGGAGGGCCCGGCCTCGGCCTCGTCCTCGGCCTCGGCCTCGTAACTCGCCCAGCGGCGGCACCGGCACCACCAGCTGCCCCCTCGGCCCCACGGGGAGCGCCTGCTCCGCCGCTTGTGTGCACGGGGGCCCGCCTCCGAAAGCCGCCTCCGGAGCAGACAGCGCGGGGCTGGGAGCGCTCCGCAGAAAGATCCCGCTGTGGGCAGAGGATCCTGTCGGAGCCGCTTCCCAGCAGCAGCGAGAGAATTAAACAGACAAACGTGCACCCAGCCCATTTGGAGTCTGGTGGGTTTTTTGGTTAAATCATCTGGTGTCAGTATTTATGTATCCCGCCTGCTTTTCCCCTTTGGTTCTCAAGGCAAGGTTCTGCTTTTTGTGTTCTGCTGTAGGGCTCTGGATAGAATTTCACAGCTTTCAGTGAGAGCTACACCTAGTCAGACCCAGCACTTCTGGCAAAGGATGTTGGAACTTTAACCAAATTTCAAATCAAACAAGGTATCCATAAAAATAAATCCATTTTCAAATCAAACAAGATACCCATCTCTGCGTTGGGTGGACACAACCTGTAATGCATCCCAGTCCTGGTCCGTGATCATCCCATAAGGAAGCTGGCTGATTAACGTAAGGTTTTCGTGCATCCCCTGTACCTAGATTTCATTCCTGCAGAAGGCAAGTAAAAAATTTGTACCTGGTGGGTGGCTGAATCTAGGCCCAGCACGGCACCAGGGCAGGGACAGCCTTAGTCCCACCCCTCTGTCCACGAGTATTGGTATCATTATGTTTGCTTAAATAATTCAGGCTACGCTAGGCCAAAGGAAAGTTAAAAATCTAATTCTGTAACAAAATTTCACACTGCTGCCATAATTTCTGATGTCAGCTTTCACCTGAATCGCTTCAGAAAGATTTGTTTTCTTTTACAGACAGCACGTTCCAATTTTCTGTCCATTTACCTTCAACTATTGTCTGTAAGTAAAATCAGTAATTTCTAATTTCTTTCCAATTTTATTAACTTTAATTGTTTACGTTTGATGGAAGTACCGAGCAGAGTTAATATATTTCATATTTGTACATTATTAATGAAACTTGTCAGACCTATAATTGAATCCATAAGCTACAATTTTAGACAAACAACAGAGAATATTATTTAAAGAGAGCACTCTTCAAAAAGTGGCCTGCTTACAAGGCACTGCTTCCCACTACTACTGAGAGGCCATGCAGTATGAAATTAGCAGTACAGAGGCTTAAACTGTAAAATTAATCATATCCCCATGAGCGTCAGAAAGGAAACAGCAGTGCCTGCAGTTGCTGAACCCATGTTTAAGTCTCCTTGGCATCCACACAAGGAGAAGACACAAATCTCAAGACTTATATTGCTTGAGGTTTACTTTTTTTCAAACTCTCTTGGAATTTTCACCAGGAAGATTTTTAAGTAGGAAACATAGGTTATAAAGGTGGGAATAGCCAAAGATTAAAATCAAATCACAAGGTTTTCAGATAATTCAACAAAAGTACCTTACCACTGTGTTTCATGCAGCCCACCGGTGATGGAAATCGTCAACAATATAGACCTATAAAAA
This sequence comes from Coracias cyanogaster, assembly GCA_033124195.1. NCBI lineage: Eukaryota > Metazoa > Chordata > Aves > Coraciiformes > Coraciidae > Coracias > Coracias cyanogaster. The sequence continues at coordinate 120,264 of JAVSBS010022145.1, forward strand.
TCAAACTTTAAAACAGGAGTGCTAATGCTGTGTTCCACAGGTTTCTGCACAAGCAAAATACTACCAGTAGATATATAATTAGTAGATCTTCTAATATTGTATAACAGTGTATGTGTGGAAGCTTAGTTTGAAACAAAGAGAACATTGAGCTGAAAGACTCATGGTAAACTGACTTTAAAGGATAATTAAAGTTGCATCTATTCTATCTGCTACTGAATTTTAGCTTTCCTACTTTCAAGGTCTTATAACTCAAAATATACAAACTATTTGATTTTACATGTGTAAGGAATTGCAAAGGTTTATTGCTACAAGAGATCACTGAGGCTTAATAGGAGTTAGAGTGGTCATTTACTCAGGATAGATAATTGCAAGCTGTCGATACTGCAAATAGATTTTGTGTTTAGGCACAAATGGGTGTTTCAGGGTTAAGCCAACAACCGATCACCAGGGAGATTTCCTGATGAAGGGATTTTTTTCCGTAATTGCCCGCTGTCTCATTTAAACTTTTTTCTAAAGCATCTTCTAATATGGAGGGACTAACACCAGCTGCACCTGCTGGTTTTACCCCATATTGTAATTCCTCTGTGTAATGACAATAAGAATAACAGCCTGTAAAACTCAGCAAAATAAAAGTTCCATATTTTATGTATGTATTGTTTTTATGTGGGAAAAATATACCAAACTGGAAAAATATGATGAAACACAATTATGAAAATGCAAAAAAAGCCTCTCTTGCATTTTAAGATTTGACTCACACAAAAGGGAACAATTCTTTGCAGTAAATTGTTATCTCCATACCTACGTAGGGTTTTGTGCTCCGAACGGCGACAGAAGCCAAGCAATACAAAATGGGAGCCAGAAGCATATTTTGTTTTCATACAGGTGGTAGATATATTACTCCTTACTTACGGTGTTGCAGATGCATAGCGAAAGCCAGCTCTAATTAAAAATCCTACCATGAGGGCGTTTTTGGCACACAGAGTAGCATTTGCGTTGATATTTAACAGAGTCTGATTTTGGAAGCATATCCACTTAACCTGCAACGTTAGAAGTATTTGCCTATCCACTTAACCTTGTCTCTGCTTTCATAAAAATGTAGTAAATGTGTGTATAAGGCACCTGCAGGTAGAAAGATGGAATATGCTTTTTGTATAATACCCAATAATGGTTAAAATGCACTAAGGAATCCAGTAATGCACTGCACGCATGCCTGAATTGACTAGGATGATTTGCTTAAAAATAAGAATGCCACTGCGCCTTTAGCTGCATTGACACCTACAGTGATACAGTTTGATAATCCTGTAACACTGAACCTATAATTTCATTAACATTTAAGTAGGACTAATATCTTTCTAAAAAGGATCCATTACTGACCATCTGAGAAGACTCAAGGGAAAAGCAGACTCTATACATACACTCTATACAGTCTGTTAACTTTAAGAATCACATTTTCAGGAGTTAGATGAAAGCTTCAGCATAGAACTGTGTGCCTCTTTTTGCATACGTATGGAAGCTGAGAGACCGAAATTAGTATTTCGCTAGATAAGCAGGATTAGCAAACAGTACACGTTTATTCACATCCGTGGTGTTGATGGATGTCATACGTCCTTCTTTTAAAAGGTTGCTTTAGCTAAGGTGATGACGTATCTGTGAGCAGAGGCAGACAGATGCACAGGAAACTGCAGCTACGTTTGCATACAGTGAACACGTCAGTCAGAAGTACAAGCGCTTTTCTGACACCACCCTGCCAACAGCCTTAGGTCCTTGACCAGAAGGGACCAGCACTAGAAGAACAGTTTGGTTTATGTAACTATCAGGAGGGTTTGGTTTGTTTTTCTAGATAACATCTATGAAAAAAATACCTTGCGATACCAATTAATTCCATGGAAGCTGCCCAGCGGCTATTATATTGCAACAAGTTATGTTATTGTCAAACTGACATGAAGGAAGAGTCCCAGGTGTCATAACCAGGAGCCTGAGCCATCTGGGTCCTCCAGTTCTTAGCATCTTCTAGTTGCAGCTCAGTCACAGAATAGATTACATATTCACAAAAAATCACAGCTAACTATAGCAGCAGAAGAAAATGGCAAAACAAAATACATTCCATGAGAAGCTTCCTCTTTTTTGGGACAGAGAAGGTTAATAAAACAGAGTTGTGTCCTGGAGACCATACTGGTGCTTACCGCTCCTATCTGAGGGAGACCAGAAGAGGGGAAGCCAGAGCAGAGCTCTGAGTTCACCTAACAAAGGTGCTAAAAGTTTCTAAAAATGCTGCCATCCCCAAGCACTAATTCATGTCTTAATCAAGGAAAGGGGTCTAATCTTTTCCATCGTCCAGATAAATAGCTCAATATCCAACAAATACCCTTTACGTTTTAGACAGCAGGATTCCATTCACCATTTCTAATGTTAACGCATGATGACTAGAGCAGATTGGGTTGAGTCTTAACTGCTTTGGGTAACTGAAAGTTCTCTTGCGTTTTATCAAATGAGAAACAACATTTCAATTGTTAGCAATAGATCCTGGAGCTGTAAAAGCAGAAGACCTGGGGTCTTCTTTAAGTAAATTGTGCCAGAAAGCGTGGTACAATGAGATGCAAACTCCTTGAAAGTTGATAGCTCTGCTGACTACCTAATTAGGGAGAGTTCTCATAGAGCATGCAAAAAAATCATACTAAATTAGTATCTGTTTCACAGGCAAGTTAATTTGGCATAGTGGTTAGAATTCTAAGTGATGAATAATAGCTTTTAGTTTTATTTAGCATTAATATAATAAGGCATGAAAAACTTGGAGAAAAGTGAAATAAATAATTCTTCCCCAAATGATCGGAAGCATATTACATTTTTTAAAAGCACATCAGAAATAACATGCATTTAACATCTTACACCATTAATATTATGCATAAGAGAGATGGAAACAGCAAATGATCCCTAAAGGGCTTTTCAGTGATATTAGAGATGCCGTAAGAAGTCCCGAAGTTTGCGCTAAGTAAAATACATAATGTTGTAATACAGAGGAATGATGTTAAAAACAAATTATCTATTTAATAATTTGAGTAAATGGACTAAGACTAAGGGTGTACAGCACTGCATGAACAAAATACTGTAGGGGGGAGTTTATGTAACAAGCTATAGGAGCTCCAAAATGAAGGTACTTTGGATTCTGTACCTAAAACTGGTCCCTAAATCCATTATTAGGCACACAGAATAGAAAGTTTTAGCCATATAGGTTTTCTGAATCTATACTGATTGTGTGGTTTAGGCATTCGCTTTGTTAAATGATCTAGAAATCTAATAATGAGAGAAATACAGAAAAAAAATACACTTCAGTAAGCAGCATTACTCTTGCTATTGTTACTCAGCAGTTTCTTCAGTAGGAAAACACGAAATGATGTAGTCCAGTGGTGCTAGCACTGTCCGTTATAATACACAATTTGTGCTGAGTTCATTAATTTGTTCACGTTCTTCAAGGGAGATGTAAAATTTGCTCTTGAATATTCTAAGTTACAGGTAAGCACAAAGTTACTGTTGCACTGACATAGCTGTAAATGTTTCTTGTTCACTTAAGCAGGATCTAATTTTTCTGTTGCAAGCACCCCAGACATAACATATGAATAGATTTCTAACTGGAATAAATGCTGAAATTATTACATTGTAAAGCTGACAGAGATCAATTAAGCAAAAGGCCACAGAGCAAACGGGTGAGAAGGGATGGAATGGGTATTACCAGATGAACACTGCATTTGAGGTAAAACAAGACCAGAAAACCGAAGCACTGAAGTGCTTGGGGCTCAGTCCTATATTTTCTAAAGAAGACAGTACTAATATAACGATTATGTAATGCTGAAGAATACATTTGCATGCTGATTATCACTTGTGCATTTTTTCTACTGGTTGGTTAAGCTGTCCACATTTCTGTTAAAGGTTTTGCAGTATCTGGCCTCTTTACTTACAGGAGTTAAAGACATGAAAAAAATATGGGCAAACTTAATCCTAGTACCATTATTTTATATAACAGTCCTAAATCAGAATTTTCCCCCCCTCTGTTATCTATTCCAGTGTCCAGCTCTTGCTAGTTCTAAGTGACTAAGAAATAAAACTTTTAAGATTCCCTTGAGAGATAAATTTACTTTCAAAAATACACTTATCCATTGGGAAATTGTACCTGTTATTTTATGTTCATTTTTGACCAATTAAATCTTCATTAAAAGCCCATGAGATACACTAAAAGTTTTTTTTTAGTGTTTAATTCACACTTAGTACTGCCATGAAGAAAAATTCCAAGCACTGATGGTTCTTGTTTAGTTTGCATTTCCAAAGCAAGTATACTATAATTGCATTTTCAGTTTACGAAAACTTTCTCAATGCCACAATCCTTCCTGAATGCTGTCAGCTGTCATTTTCCTCCCTATTTAAAGACAGGTGCCATAGGTTCAAACATTCTGAAATTATAAACCGGTATATTTGTCAAGCAATGCTGTATGCATGAATTCCAATAATGAACCCATTCTTTGACAATATCATTGGATGTATTAACCCCAGGCATGTATGAACATTGCTAACTTTAGCCTGTGCCATACCAAATGCTTTAGTTGGGCTTTTAGTCTCATATCTAGTCATTTCCTGGGCTGCTCAACGGCTACTGGAAAGCTTTTCTGAAGGTTTGCTCACACCTTTCTCAAATAGGTGAGCTTAACTTGCCACCAGGGACAAGGACCTCGCTCTTTGGTATCTGTGAAAGATGTCCTGAGAGGGCTGAAGCATCTAAAAGCCAAGTGCCTCCTTGAATGCTTGGGAAGCTCCGTCATACTCCAACTGTCCGAGGCCACCTTTCACTTGACCTCTCTCCCCTTACATTGCCTCGGCCTCCTAAAGGTAGCCAAATATCTCAGACTTTAAGGTCTTTAAAAGAAGATTATGTGCAGTAGGTAGCAAGCATTATTAATTAAACACCCATACAGAGGCTCTGCACCACTTGGTCATAGATGTTATTACATTTCAGGAACTTCAAAGTTTTAGTTCAGGCTTGTATCTCAAGGTTTTAATGACTTTTTTTTATATTGTTGAGTTTCTCTATCTCAGTATCTAGGACTTAACACTACAATGCTATTTGTCGCAGCTTTCTTTAGAATATTTTTAGTGATTTGTGTCGCAGGAAGATCTTCTGTCTTGGGAACACAATAACTTTGCAGTGAAGTGCTAGAATTCAAATAGCACTCTGCAAATGATAACATTCTTCCCTCATCTCCTTTTGATCACTACTATCCTCAAAGATCATGACAAGAAAGTGCTTAAACCTGCTCTTTCTGCATGTGGTACCTGCAGCGCATCCCATCTGCCTTGCACCTGCAGCTTGCACAAAGAACACTGGAGGTCACTCTAGCACAGCTCAAGGAAAATGTTCTCAGAGACAGCCACCAAGTTTTTCAAGATTCAATTGAATGTAGTTGGCTGAAGATAACACTTCGTGTGTCGTTTACACAAGTCAGCCAACTATCCTGATTTATTATGTTTTACTTAAATTGCATATTTAACTGCAGACTTAGATTAAGTGAACACAAAATAAAGGCAACTATCATTTAAAGAAAAAAGTACGTTTCTTCTTAGTCCTGCTAGGAAACAAAGGCTCCTAAACTCAAAATACAAGAGACAGACATAGAAAGTTGTGGGACAAAAGGAACACTGAGTCTGTTTCCACATTTCAAGGGCTCAGGATACTGCAGGTATGTTTTAGATGTCCCTTTACAAGTCTGTGTCCATTGCAACCTGGCCAAAGCCCGTGTGCCTGGAATGTTTAGGTACAGGGTTTCACCTTCCAAGGAAGGCTTGATGGAAAACAACTGAACTCGAGTGTTCCTTCAAGGTCCAGATCCAAACCCTCAGACCTCAGTGGCCTTCAAAATCCGTTGGCTATTCCTACATAGCCATCAGCTATGTAGAAAACCCAAGGGTTTCCAGGTGGACAATTCCTAAGCAGTCCATGTGTCTCTGTGCCACCGCACTAAAGTGTGCTCAAGTATACATTGCTCCAAAGGCCACGGTCTTACCATTTGTGAGCCCACACTGGTAACCTTGGTTCTGGTCTCAAGTAAGTTTGGTTTAAAGCAGCAGCTTGGATTTGCTAAGAGGTAGTGGGGACACTTCCATCAAATCCAAAGGCCACATACAGTCTGAGCTCTGGATTCAGCAAATACCTAAAACCACTCATCTCTTCCTTCCAGGTAAATATGTTCTTTTGCTATGGAGACTACACTGTAATTTATTTTTGCTGTGTCTTATTTGGGTTTTCTGCATTTTGCATGGCTTCAGAATATAACTGTCTTTCCAGCGTTATTTCCAGTAGATTAAAAACACGTCTTGACAAGGAGATCAAATAGAAACTCCAAAATGTGATTCCATAATTTATTACTGATGTCAATTAACTCCATTCCTGAGACACAGGAATTGTGCTGGTATAGTTCGGGGCAGCTATTAGAGCAGCGGTCAAGTAGAATGAGACCTGCAGCGATGTGAATATTTCCATAGTACAGACGTTATTTATACCATTCACATAAATTTTGCTTGCTATCAAATCCACATAAAATAGTAACAAACCTACCAATTCTTAATTCTCTTGAACATTTTCCATATGCAGCTCACAAACTCTCTGTAGATAACAAACAATTCCCATATTTTCTCAGCTTACAGAAGAATTATCCTAATTAGAAAAAAAACTATCAAAAGTAAACATCCAACTAATATCCAACTAAAGAACTGTATTCAGCATTCCAGTCAAGAAAAGGAGTATTTGAAAGACCCTCCTTCAATAAAGTTCATGGAAAAGCTGTCTAGAGTTCCCAGAAACCACTGTATTAAGTACTACTTAGTACTACTTCTGTAGAATTAAATGCAAAAATTGGTTCTGGAGTCTAAAACCAAGACCTTTTTGATTTAGACTTTAAGAACATATAAAATATATCACTTCCAGGAATAGAATGGAATTTTTTTTTTTGCACATTTCTTCAATGAGAACAACAGAACAGGCATGTGGAAAAGCAGGGAAGGCATATTTTATATTTCATAAGATAAGGGGAATTTTTCCCTCTTACAAACTGTCCTTAATAAGTGGGCAAAACTCAAAATGTAGAGCATTTTAAAGTTTTCTGTTAATGTTTTCTGGCTGAAACAACTTTGTGCAAATAACATAAAAGACTCAGGGGGTAACGTGCCATTTATTGCGTGGATCTCGAGGTCATTAAACAACCTGAAGTAGCAAAAGACCTTCATTCATTACCAGAATATATGTCTAAGTTACTGCCCTTTACTCATCCTGGAAATGTCATCTATTCAGATGAAGACTGTGTAATCATCCAGGATTTATAAATATCCCATAGTTCACTCAAAGCTTCAAACTGCCTGCTGGATGAGTGGAAATCTCAGTCCTATCCATCATGCATCCGCTGTGAGGCAAACACACGGATGAAGCATGTAAGACCAACATACAGCACATACGCATAAATTTCTGTCCAAAGCAGAGCAGGAAAAAAAAACCAACCAAAACAACCAGCCAAAACCAGCAGCTATGGTTAAATCCCGTCAGGAACAGTTAGAACAAATACCCTTACTTGAAGGGGTATCACCAAATCTGAACTTTGACGTGTTGTGATAATTTGGTTTCCTTCGGCTTTCAATAGTGTTGCGAAAATGGGGGAATAAACCCGGTCTTGTGAGGCTGGCACCGAATATGCGACAGACACAAATCGGGAACCAAATAATAACTGTTTATTTACAGCAACGTTTGCAGGTTCTTTTGGATTGCGGGTGATAAATTAAGGGCTACAGGTACACTGAGCGTTGTATAGCTAATACTAGAACACCACCACACTAAAACCGACACAAACTAACAACGACAACTTGCCTGCTGTAAGCCCGGCCCCTGGCTGATAGACAAGCCCAGAACAGACATACAGCGGAGCACAAGACAGGACAGTCGCCACGAAAAGATAAAGGGAAAACAGCACAAGAATACACTCAGGGAAGCAGAGAAATGCACCTGAGGAGAAATGTGAAATACACCCAGGGAGGAAAAGTCTATCACTCAGCGTGAGCTGAGGTAAAGAATCTTACCCACACGGTGTCCCAAGTGGGGGGGATGGAGAGGGCAAATTCATCAATCCGTCCAGACATGGGTATGGTTCCGAGTCCTGCCCCCATTTTTGGGCCGCAATTGGGGTGATATTTATACTCAAATTTCCACATTGCATCACCAGGGTATACGTGCCGGTGGCGATGACTATAGACAATCTTATTGCTTATGTTAATGTCACAAAGCCTGTTAATTCACACCTGCATGGCTGCGATGGCTCCTTTGTTTCAGGGCAGAAAAATGGGGGACTGGGACCATGAGGCCTCCACCTCATTTCAGGCTCCTCCAGGCATCCAGATAACACCAGATATCAATCTAGTGATGGCTGCCACCTCCAGTGCTGAGTTTCATGCTTCCAGGCATGCAGCTACAGGGTGTATGTGACTTGGACTTTTGTGACTAACTTCTCTTCTCTA